>APFE030393704.1:25036-115175 GCA_000404065.3 Pinus taeda
AGTAAGAAACAATCTGTAGTGGCACTATCAACTACAGAGGCAAAATACATGGCAGCCACACATGCAAGCAAGGAAGCAATTTGGTTGCAGAGATTGTGTTCAAGTATGGGGTTAGTACAGGAAGCTATAAGGATAGACTGTGACAGCCAAAGTGCAATTTTCTTGGCAAAAAACCCTACATATCATTCAAAGACAAAGCACATTAATGTTCAGTATCACTTTGTGAGGGATATGATAGAAGAAAAAAAGGTGTTGCTGGTAAAGGTGGACACTTTGAAGAATACTACAGATGCATTGACAAAATCTGTGAGCTTTAAGAAGTTCTCTTGGTGTAGAGAGACAATGGGCATTTCAGGGCTGGGAAAATTACTAAGCTCTCTTGTGGCCCACTATGGAAAGAAAAAAACAAGTGGGAGAATGTTGGGTTGTGTTATATTCTTTCCATGTAGTTAACAGGGGGTTTGAAGGGCACTCGTAACCCCACTTTATGGGGTAGTTGGGCAGACTCACCTATGGTTTTGTGCATGATTTTTGCACATTTTTTTGGACGCGATGGTTTTCGGTCCATGGTATTGGACGCAATGGTTTTTGGTCCATAGTATTGGATGCTTCGGCATGTATAAATATGTATAGTAACATTGAAAGGAACATAATGAAAAATCAAGCTGGTAGTCCCAATTTTGGGATCCAGGGGAAATCTCTGTGTATATGTGTTTTATGTGTTATTATCTCGCACTGTTTATTTTTTGTGTTTTAGAATTCGTATGCAAGTAATTTTTGTACAGGGTTAAAACCTACAATCATATGGTCTACTGTCATCTCATGTATACTCTAACTCAGATCTATAATGTGTACGAGTCACAGCAAACATCCATATCAAAGCTTCCTCTGCACCTCACTTGCCCGTGTGTCCTATCATTCACAGCGCATCAACATGTGTTGGAGATATTCCACATTCTCTTACTTCTTCATCCCATGAGTTATCTCCTCGATCAACACAAGGCAATGAGGTTGTCCATAATGAAAATAGTCTCAATGCACAGGACTCTTCCCACTCGTCATCATCTTTTGCATTGCACAAAGACAACTTATCAAGTCAGTTTGCTGAAAATTTTGATGAAGCCTATGATAGAGATGGTTGTCATCCTGAGAGAAGTTTTGAAATCAATAACAACAACCATCTTCAAGCCATGCATGATTTGGTTCACATCTCAAAATGCAAATTTTCAATTCCGGAAAGTTTCGGGACGTGCCAGGGAGTCAAGGCACTTCAACATCCATTGATGGTTATGTCATGACCTCGCGACTCTAGTAAGCCTACCAAACGAAATCAGATCTCGTTTCGCATGAACAATTTGTATAAAGAATCCCCATGTAAATAATGTTTACTATTCTGGGTGTGATATGTCAAAATTTCATATTTTCGCTAATGATCGAATCCAAAAGTCCGTTATAGCGTGTTCATCTTCATGCACCTCTCTTACATCTAATTCAGGTTGGGAGTGTCCATCCCTCATTCAATCATGGGACAACGAAGTTAATCATCTCAAATAGTCTTTATCTGAAATCATACTTATTGTATGTTCTCTCTTGTAATCATCTCCTTGGTATTTTTGAAAATTTCGCACGTAAAATCTGCTCACTCATCACACCAACAATCTCCCTATGTGATGATGAGCTCACAACCTATCGCACGAATCAAGTTACCCTCATTTCACCACACCCCAACTAGTTTCACACATTCATAGTGTTGGCATCCTTTCTACATTTCTCTGATTACCATGATGCCTACAAACTTTTTCACTAGTTGTAGGTGGGTGTTCTATCATGTCTAGCAAACAACAAACTTGGTTCCCTCATTCAAAGCATTCGCACGGTTGTTCAAAAAAATTTCTTTGCTCATGTCAAACTAGGAATCTGCCATATCGACCATCTAGTTTGATTTTTCTTCAATCTTGGGTGGCTGTCATGCAGTTTATCATTTTCCCAACATTACATCCAATGACACTTACTTCACACACTATGATTTTCACTGTGTAATATCTTTATTCTTAGATTTATATCAAGCAAGTGAGGCACCTCGGCTTGCGCTAATGGCTATGGCAGACCCTCATTATCTTGACATGACTGATGAGGATGACCAGACCTATCTATCCATATCAAATTCCCATCGTGATCCCCTCTCTTGAATCAGGAATCTATCCTCTCAAAGATCATGAATATTTCATAACAACCATCATGAATTTTATGATCCAATCATTTAATGGCTAGAACAATCTTACTTGGCAAGTCATGTTGCAAGTAACAAGCTTCAGTTCTTCCTCGCACTCATTAAGAAAATTGGTGTAAAAAAACACACTCGCAAGAGGCCTCCGAGGTTTGTTGCAAAAAAGTAGTCATGAAAGAGGTAAGCATGTGTGTTGGGTGGTTGTGACACATTCTTCCACCCACAGGCAAGACCTTCTCTCTCCTGTGCAAGTTTTTCAAGTTTTTTCATTTTCTGTTGCGCACTATTTTTTATCTTTTTTACTTGCACATATCTTTGCAACTGCAGGTCGGGTATACCTACGGTGGCTTCACTGGAAATTTCATTTCACGTAACCCCAACTGTCTAATGTAGGAGTAGGAGTAGTGTTTTCTTTTTCACTTGTATTTGCTTTCTGGTTTGCATGTTTGTTTGCTTACTAACTTGGTTTCTTTGATTTTCTTATTATCTTTGTTTTCACTTTGTTTGCTCTGCTTACTATTTTTGTTTACGTTTGTTTTACTTTCTTGGTATATTACTATTTTTGTTTCCAGAAATAAGTGTTGCCAACTACTACATGCTGGCTTCTAAATAGAGTATGTGGCTGAAATTTGAAGAGAGTTGTGACACTGCAGCACTTGGCTAGTCTTGTGTCCATCTTCTCTATGCTTGGCTATAACATTTTGTCAATGAAGTCTTGACCGAAAATACGAACCATCTGCAAAGGAAGTTTTGGTCCAACCATGAACCTGTGTCCACACTAGCAATCCCCATGCCTGTACTCAGCCTTCTGCTCTGTGTGTTCAAACTCATCCAACTAGTAGAAATGGAGAAGAGGAAAATCTAAACGAGCAACCTATGTCAGAGGTCTTACATGCTTCTCTAAAGGAACAACCTCTTCTTCTATCAATAAGTCGAGATCCCTCTTCCACCCCAAAAATGAATAAGTGCATATGCACAGTCCTCTTGAAAAATACAAAGGCGAAAGAAGAGAAAGGACTCTTGTGCAGAGAGGTGAAGCATGCAACTCCATCAGGGTACTAACCAAGCTCACTGGAAATGGATCAATGTGTGTGTTCCTGCGTGACTCCAAAGGGATACTGTCTAGGCTTGCTTGCAGCAGAGCAACACTAGAGATGAAAACTTATACTCTGAAAATCTTCAACTCATGAGCTAAACTACCCTTCCTGGATTAAAAAACAATGCAATCTAGCTGAACCTTTGTTTGTGTTTGACTGAGTTGGATAAAGGTGAACCATGTATGTCCATGGGGTAAGTGGGGAAGCAAAACCACACAGTGATTCAATACTCTCCGAAAGCCCAAGGCCCTGTGCTATTGTTACAATTCTATTTCGGAACATCACTCTCGACGATCAGATTAGTACAATTAGGGCTCATCAAACCCTAATTCACTTACTACATGCCCTAGACAAGTCATCAAATTGAATGTTTTCATCAATGAAAGTTTCCTAGCTTGAAACCGTACTGAAATGCCTCCTTAGGACACTAGCGCAGCCTTTCTTAGGGGAAACTGCACTGTAGAGCAGGTAGGCCCATTCAAACCTACACTGCAATGCACTTAGGCCATTTATACCTGCACTGGGTGAGAATAAGCGAAGTTGGCATAGAATTCTGGTAATATTCCTTGATTCTAGAGCATTCTAGAAGGATGCCCAACTCTTATCTTATCCTATGAGCTCAAATTTGAATAGGCTATGGATCTATTATCCTTCTATCCTCTCATCCCTTTCTACATGGAAACTAACTCCAATTTTGGAAAACCATTCAATACCCTATTTATGACAAAGCCACTTGCATTTGCATATATATTGACCACCCATCATAGTGATTAGGGGGTTGGAATTTGAAGATTGTAGAGAAATACTGTTGGTTTGAGACTTGAGATCATTTTTAAGTAATATTATGCTACTGGATTGATGTGCCATTGGTGTGATGAGGATTTGGACTGAAGTTGGATGAGTGACACGAGATCAAACCACATTGGGTGTAACTTCTCCTTCTACAATTAATAAAGTTGTTTGTTCCTTTTCCCATATTCTTGTTTATATCTATGATGCATATGTGTTCAAATGTTGTTGATTCCATTTGTTTATAGTAGATAGATCGTATGCTTTGATCATTTTCGTCTTCTGTTTATGATTGGCAGGTACCAATTGAGCGAATTTAGTTCGATCGGGAGCGACAGGAGAAATTCAAAGGAGATCAAAGGAATCGAAAGATCACAAGTAGGTTCCTTCATCTCATCTATCTATTGTAGGAAAAGGTTAAATAACTTTCTTTCTGTTGTTCTAAGTGTAACTACCCACTTAGGGAAGATGTACTTATCCGTATATATAAATTCCATATAACAGCTATCAATGAACCAAAACAGAGACGTTGGAGTTCTACGAGTGTGTAGCCAAGTATTGTAGTAGCTACAACCACCCTCCAAAATTTTGGCCTGCACCCAAATTCAGAGCCTCCCTTGAGAGTTTCACTTAATGGTTGCATACACTCGAGTTCAATCCGTGAGCTCGTGTGAACCTTCGCACCCACCTTGCTTGTTAATTCCACCCAAGCTTTTGTGTGTTGATGTCAATGTCTTGCTTGCAACCAAGTTTTGGTCATGCTCAAGGTCTTTGCTTCGTGTGTACATGCTATGTTCGATATGAAATCATCTGTCGCACTCACACATAGAGTCCCATTCATTGTTGCACAAGCATCGTCGTAGTCGATCAACGATCAATCACGAGTGTCGTACTTGTCACTTACACCGTCAATCATTCATGTTGAACATGTGTGTCCCATTGGTTTGAGTCATCTCATCCTCAAGTCATGAGTGTCTGTGTTGTAAGATCACATTTGCATCTTTTACTCGTTCACACACTTAGTCATTTTGTTGAAGTTTTGATGACCAGATTCACCTTTGACAGCTGGACCATCACCCCGCCATCGACTCGATCAACTGTCTCCCAAAACAACGTAGAAGCACCAAGCAAGTATTTTCAAGTTGCACTGCTCACGAGCGACCCAATCAACTTTCATGTTGGCCACCTAGAGAGTTGGACCTGGCAGCCACCCTGAGACTGACTCCCCTAAAAAACTGCACAGAGGCTACTAACCTTGCCCACTCTGATGACTAAGGAAATTGTGCAGATAGGTTAAATAGTCACCCAGTGCCCGTCCCTGTCTCCCTCAGAAAATTGTGCAATTTTCCCAATCAATCCTCCTGACAGTCGACTGACTGCTCATCCAGAAATTTGTGCAATTTTCATGAGCATGCCTTCTGTTGCCCAACAGCTGGCTCAGCTCAGAAATTTCATAGAGATGTTCAGCAGGCTAACCTCCCAACCTTAGTATTGTTTCCCTCGTCAGCAGTAGACTATCAATTTCCTTCAGGAATTGTGCAGTTTTTGTTGCCAAGCTCCCAACAGTTGACTACTTGTTCCCCTTGGGAATTGTGAAGTTTCTACTACCAGTGACCCAATAGCCAATTTCCATTTCCCTCCAGGAATTGTGCAGTTTTGGCTAGTAGGCTCCCAGACAGTTCCTCCAAAAAACTGTGCAATTTTTTCCTGCTGATCCTCCATGCAGCTCAGCCTGTTCCTCCAAAAAATTACGTAAATTTTTCTGTCAAGCTCTTGTTGCCGTCTCATTCTAGAAAATGCACAGATTTTGTTTGCCTTGCCTTACTACACCCTGGATTGTCCCTCCTAAAATTTGTGCATTTTTTCCTTCCAGCTGAGCCAAACCTCGTGGACATTCACTATCAGCTTGGATTTCCCATCTTCATCACCCAATGACTCTTGTGCAGTTTTCATCAGCAGTGCCCAAAGCCATCATCCTGCTTCGAAACCTTGCTACCTCTCCCAGTCACTTGCATCCAAAATGATCATGTGTCATGGTAGACAAGGACGTTTTTGAATTCGATGTCATCTCGTCATGAGTGAATGCAAGTGCAGGTACACCAACAAACATGGCACAACAAAGAATGGGATGAACGAAGGGAGCACATGCAGAAGGAAAAGTTCACCCACAGATGAATGAACGATGCATACGAAGAGATGTGCGCGAATGGATGATCATGCAAAGATGTGTTTGCGAACAAATGAACAAGCAAACATGCAAGGTGTGCTCACAGACAGACGGACGAACGAACATGCACCTTTTGCGAATAGATGAGCCTGTCAAGCCTTCCACCATACAAGAAAGGAGCAACATGCGAAAGCAACATCAAGCGAATTGACGACCATCAAAGACTCCGCGCACTTCTCCATGCGGAGGTGAAGTTGTGACAAACCATGAAGACATCCATCACCTAGCAACACTACAACTTAACATGCACTCAAGCAGTAGCACAAATGTACCAGCACTATCATGTCGAGTCATGTCATGAGTCACGTTTTCCACATCTCCACTATGGGCCATGTTGTCAAATCAATGTAATGTAACATGGAAGTCCAAGATACCCACTTGTTGTACAAGGAGTCATGTAAAGTCGAAATGTCATGGAATTCAAACAGTCATGAGGGTAGTCGAATAGCCACAAGGGTTAGTTTCACCCTTCGCTATAAGTACCCCCTCATTTGTACATGAAAAGGACTTTTCACCTCAGCTCCTCCCACTTATCCAAGAGAGTCTGTAATCTTTTCCTTGAGGAGTAAGTAGTGGCTCCAACACCCCATGCATAGGGTTAGTGATGTATGGTGTAACGATGTGTCTTGGAACTTTCACTTAGTTCAAAAGACTGCTAACTGGCCAACACGTTTTCACACATGTATTGCAATTGCTGTAAGACTAATATTGAACACTTGTAATGCATGTTGCTTTAACTTGTGTTGAACACTTGAACTGATTTCACTTTTTGTAATGCATAATCTGTTAATGAAAATGTTTTGTATATGTTGTTAATGTTGTCTCACCTATGGTGGCTATCTCCCTAGACATCAGACAAACCTTTCACATAAAACTTGTTGTAACAACCATTGCACTCGTGCAGACTACTCCACTGAGTGTTATATGTGTTATCTTCCCTTGTGTGTTGTGACTGTCGCATCTATGTGGACTGTTCCACCAAAAACTGTGCATGCCCTATTGTGTTATGTGTTCCTAGCAAAGTTGGGACTTCTCCCAACCGACTTGGGACTCACTCCTGCCCTCTCCCTCTATGGTGAAAGACCCATTGGCACAAGAGACACTTACAATCACTAAGCAAGCGAACCTCACTTATTGCAAGATAAAGCAGAGCAGTCTCCTATGCTGACAAGTAAGAGTTTAGGCAAATCTTTAAAATAATGGCAACCGGGTCATCGTATCAAATGGGACTCCCGCACCAAAAAGTGTGAGGTCTAGTTGGGACTTCATACCGGGGAGATCCCCTGATTTTGGCGAGTCTAGCACTGTCAACAGGCTCCCAAACCATTTTGATATGAAGTTTATTGTTCAACGACGATGAAACCACATGAAAGGGGGATCGCATTGGAGATTTCCAATACAACAGTACATCATGACACTACTGATTTGCATATGTTCCCCATTTGGAACCACAACACAATAACATGTTAAAATTGAATGTTATCATGAAGCCATTACAAAATAATTGTCCGAGACCTCATGCCTGATAAACAAGCCTAACTCCAATCACACCATTTTGTTATGCATTCAAAACCTCAACAAAAATCATTTTTCACCTCGTAGAGCTATAAACAAGCCAGTCAAACAAACCCCAATCAGATTCAAACTTACAAACAATCAAACCATAATTGTTTCAAAGATTTGTCTTTTCCACATGCATATATCATATGCATTGCAAAAACCATATCTCTTGTCATTCCATATGCCCACACTTTTATACATGAAGCACTAAATGGTCATGTCCTTTTGGTCTTGGGGTTGATCCATGTAACCTTATTCATTTTACCTAAAATTGATCAGGTACTAAACGATTATTCCCTTTGGGGCTTGGGGCTGACCCATGTGACCTTATTCATATGACCCAAACTTGATTAGGTTGGCCCTAGGAGCTAAGGGGTCGTGGAGGGGCTAATCTATTTTTCTTCATATGACCATGCGCCAAGGCCAAGGCCTTAACAGCCTAAAGGAAAATGGATGATGATGTCAACACGACATCATCATCCCATGTGGCATCCTTTGAGTGGTGCCACATGTCACTTGATTATGGCCCACTTAACCACCTAAAGTGCCAAATCAACATCCCATGTGGTACCCCTTTTGTGCTTTTGCATCATCAGCAAGGTGTACATCCAATTCATTAGCCATGTTTACTTATGCACCAGTCTCATGCTACTACTTGTCACCAATACTGTGTTTCCACTTATGACCAATCTGATATCTCCACCTATAACCAATCTTATGTCACCACATGTAGACAATATGGTATCGCCACATGTTCATGCACATCGAAGCACCATGTCATCACTCACCCGCATTGGAGGGTCCACTTGGAATTTAATTAAAGGGTCCACTTCGCACCTACCACATGTCAACATTTCATTGGTTGGAGGAGACCTGCATGGTGGAGGTCAAAAGGCATGGGGAGGTCACAACCTGCAATAACTATCGCGTAAGCCTATGCACAATCCACCATTTATTAACCATAATTCATCCATAACCATCAGATCAACCTGAATTTGTGTGGAAGTTAACCTATTAAACAACACACATGTTTGGGTGTCAACGATCGTTGATTTCCCATAGAAACAATGATTTTCTCATGAAGTTACACAATATTTTGTAAATTTGGGGTAGGACCCCCTTTTTCCCCTTATTGATTTTCAAACTAACTTTTCTCCTCATCCCGAAGGAATTAGACCAACTGCATATCAACCAAACCATATGTACATCCATTTGATTGACATGGCTCCAACAAATGCCCAAAAAAATCCAGGATATCCTACCTCCTACAACATTGATTGACATCAAACAGATACTCAAAGTTCTTTTAGATGTCATACCTCCTATGACAACAATGATATTGGTTGTCCTTCAACAATTTCTCAGACTGTCATATCTCCTTTGACATCAATGACATTGGTTGTCATCCAACAAGTTCTTAGGCTATCATACCTTTTTTGACATCAATGGAAACACACTATCCAACGAAGGGGAAACCAAATCATAAGAACTCCTTATCGACACTCAAATCATAAAAGAAGACATCTCAACCAGTGTGCATATCCATATCAGTCAGACCAGAAACAACTAACTTATGTTCCAAAGAATATTGAATCGTGTTAGCAAAATCCTCTCTTATGATAAAAATTTATCCCAAGTATTTAATAGTATCAAGGTTCCACAAAAGATTTGAGATGGTTAGATCATTATACAATGTGACAATTTTGTACCATGCTTAGAAATTCAAATCATTTTATATCATCAAAAATGATATAATTCTAAAAATTGAGAAAAATAAAAAACTATTATGAAACAGAAAATAATATTACACATTTTCATCCGTAAACTTTGAGAACAAAGATTTTCCAAAAAACAATGTTATAACCGATAATTAATAAATTAAAAAAACACATCCTAAAAGACATAATTATTAGTGAAAGGCTACCTTCCGTAACATATAAATAAAGCCCTCATTTTAATCAACATATCAATTTTACATTCCAATATATATATAAAAATGTCAATGGTAATATTATGGATATTACCATATTCCAAAATATTCTGCTAATTACAAATTTTGTTCTTTACATACGCCAAATTTCAATTTATAACTTATATAAACAAAAATAAATATATAAATCTGAGATATATGTAATTTGATACGGCTAGATCCTAAGTATTCCAAATTAGAATATGCATATATTTTATATAAAATCATTGAATAGTGAATTCAATAATATGTTAGAGAAACTTCATTTGAGAGATATTTGTGATGACGTTAATATGAAAAAGGAATCGTATTGAATGTATAAGGAATCTAGATAGCTAGTCAAGTAACATTCACTATGGATATCACTTTTTAAAGAAGTCTGAAATGTTTTGGTCGTAGAATTCTTATCAATAATTTAATTTTATTATTAGGGTTTAAATATATATTAATTTTGATATTTTTCGCATTAAATCTCGCTAATGACTTGGATTTCCCATTCAGGCATTCAAACTTTTCAACTTTGATAATAGATTCAATAATAAGAGATGGCTTGTTCGCTTCTAATTTTGATTTTTAGCACCAAATCATTTTTAATAAGGAAATTATAATTATATATATATATATTATATATATATATATATATATATTATATAGTTTTGATACTAATAACTTATCCATGTTATGCTTCTCATTTGTTTAACTAGTCATTGTTACAAACTAATGCCTATTTCATATTTCTTTCTCTTTTTAAAAAGGTAAAATCAATGTCTAAAACATATTTATGTTCAATTGAATATAGAAGAAATCAATTGAATATATATGGCACATTGAAATATTTTATTTTATAGGTAAAAATAATTTTCATAATGTCTATACATTTTGGTAATTGTGGGCACGATGTTAGTCTTTAGGGTGTAGATCCATTGGTGATAGGATGCAATATTAGGGAACTCCTCGTGACCTTACTAGTTCAAACTCTCAAATTAGCCCTGTGTGATGCATAAGGGGCCATGTTGGTCTGCCTAGAGTTTATAGTGATAGTGAGTAGAATTGACATCATGTAATATTAGTATGAGCCCACCCTAGTTGTTAATTTCTATAGTTCACAAGAGGGGAGAGAGAGAGCCCACCCTAGTTGTCAATTTCTATAGTTCACAAGAGAGAGAAAGATCCCACCCTAGTTGTCAATTTCTATAGTTCACAAGAGAATGAGAGAGAGATCCCACCCTAGTTGTCAATTTCTATAGTTCACAAGAAAGAGAGAGACAAAAAGAAACATGTTCTTTTTTTTTCAAGTATTTGTAATGTAAAATATATCATAAATCTCACCTTATCATTTGTTGCTTCGCTATTTTGAAGTTATATTTTAGATTCATAGGAATATAATCGTCTAATAAATCCATACATTTGAATCCTACTTTCATCAAAAGGTCAGGTAAATAAAGCAAGTAAATAATATTGATATAACTTATTACTTCCTTAAAGTTTTTTTATTAACTTGTACTAAAATATCTCCACTACAATAACGATTTTGTCCAAAACTATTGTGGTTTTGATTTCGGATGCATTTTATCTCATGCATCACACCCTTTTCAAAATGTCGTACAATATGTCATGTGTCATGCCCTTATTTAAATCTAGTGTAATATGTAAAGTTTTAAAAACAAAACTCTTTTTCTTTATGTACTTTAAAAACTTTGGTTTATGTACATTTCTTCACAATGTATATTGCATGAAATAAAGTCTTGATTGTGACCATATCATATGTATCACATTTCATAAGTCTTTGAGTGTGACCATCTTATGAAACATATGTTTATGTTCCATCTTATGAAAGCAATTTGAGTGTCCTATTGTATGCTCTTAAATTTTAGAAATTTGCTCATTACACTAAAAACAATATTGGGTGTGGTATGTCAATTCATTAAAAAAAACCTTATCATGTGTGTATCACATGGAAAATAAATGTATCCATGATATGTTTATCACATGGAAAAGAAATTTTTAAGTGATGAAAAAAAATATAAAAATAACTTGAAATTGCATCAAAACATTTTTAAGACAATATGATATATCACAACCTAAATTTATGTTTCGTTGTGATACAGGTTTTGTAGGGAAAATTGTTTAAGGTGTGACATGTTGCATGAAAATAAAGTTTTACGCGATGTGAAAAATGAATTTTACAAAAATATTAGATTTTTTTTACCACTACTATGGTTGCTCACTTCACTAAGAGTTATATAAAGTATTTTAATAATAATATGAATGATTCATGATGAGACATATGCATATATATCAATTTTTTGTTCATATAAAACATAGCCATCCAGCCTTATCATTTTTTTAATGATTGTATTTGAATGAGGTGCTATCACCCAACTTGGAAGAGTCTCCCTTCTTGGTCACATGATTACAAAAATGTTGGTCGATGTGACATGTCACACATATATCACATTCATTAGATCTTTGTATATCATATTTTTAGAGAGCTTGGTGAGTTTTATGGGAAACATATTTAACTTTTTTTTTAATATCTTGATGTTTAACAAGGAGTAATACTTGCAACAACTATTAGAGAAAGGAGTAATTCAACCAGGTACATCACTTTTTCAGTCACCTATCATCATGGTACCCAAGAAGGATGGCACTTAGGGAATGTGTATTGGCTATAGATATTTAATTAAGATCGCCCTCAAGAATTGATACCCTATACCCATGATTGGTGGCATACTAGATTAATTGTAGCATCTAAATACTTTGCCATGTTGGATCTCAAATTGAAATACAATATAGGTAGGAGGTAAAGAAAAAATCCCCTAGAAGGCTACCTTCAAGACAAGGAAAGGTCTATATGAATGGATTCTAATGAATTTTGTTTTATGTAATTATCTAGCTACATTTATGCATTAGATGAATGATATATTGTGTTCCTTGCTATATTCATTTAAAATAGTTGCTTAGATGATAAATCGATTTATTCCTCTATCTAGGAAGAGCATATCTCACATATTATGCAAGTGTTTAGAAACTAAAAAAACATCAAGTACTATAAAACAGTAATAAATGTGATTTTTCTTATCAATCATTTAAGTATCTAGGATACATAGTTCATGGAGTAGAACTAGATCCTATGAAAATGGGGGCCATCCTTAAGTGGAAAATTCCTTCTAATGTAATTCAAGGTAGCATATTTCTTAGGGAAATGAAATATATAGGAAATTTATACCATAATTTTTAGTTGCGCCTACACCAATCCCTGCACAATAGCCAATAGCAAGAGTTTCCAGTGGGAAAAGAATCAACATAAAGCTTTCAAGGAGAAAATAATAAAAGATCAACCAAGAACTAGTTCTTGTGTTACCTAATTTCATAGGCCTTTAAAAGAGGAGACAAATGCATGTGGATATGGTATGGGAGCAATCTCAATGCAAGGAGGAAATATAACATGTTATAATTTTGAAATATTTTATGGTGGGGTCCAAAACAACCTTGCATATGACAAGGAAAGTTATGCTCTATTTCAAGCTATTAAAAAATGGAAACACTATCTAATAGTAAAGGAAACCAACATACACATGGATGTCCAACAATTATGGTATTTGCAAGACCATAATAACCTTCAACAAATGAGACAATACAAGTGGATGGGGTTTTCACAACAATTTCATATAATCATCAAATATAAGAAGGGAAATAATAATTACTTGAGAAAAAAACCTTTCAATTCAATCCATGTACAAGACCATAACTTTGAGAACTCTTATGCACATGGTGGCATACAAATATGAATACATAAAATATGAGTACTTTAAAGATGTTTTATAATAGCTACAATTCCAAGCAGTTGTAGATGAACGTGATGGTAAGGTTGACATTCATTTCCAACAAGGGTTGTTATACAAGTTGTTAGTCCCTTACAATTTCCTAGGCTGAGGAGGAGATCGAGAAGGGTAACCTCAAACCACTTCAACTCAGTAGCTAGCCCTACTCAGAAAGAGAGGGATCTCTCAAAGTTTTTTATTAGTGAAATGACTTTAAAGAAATAATTTTTAGGTTAGATATTTATGATTGTTTGTGTGTTGGTGAATTTTATATTTTAGGGTTTGCTGGACTAGGGTTTGGAGCTAGTGATTAGGTCTAGGCTTTAAGAGTGCAGAAGAAAATATAGAAAGGAGCTAGGTAATAAAAGGCCATGGTGTAGTTGAAATATTGTCAATGTAGTATAGAATAGAAAGTTTAGAAGAGACTAATGAGAATAAGTAAATATGAGTTCATTAGCTTTTAGAAGACATAAACACAACTATGAAAACCATATAAATAGAGCTTGAAATCAAGGATCCTGTCTATTTAACTACAAGGTATCCATAGAAAGATGAAAAAACATGTGGATAAAGATGATTTAACCATTAGAAAATAGATATAAAGAAGAGCAAACACCATGAACTCACTGGACTAGATTTCCTTAAAAATCGTTGCAACTGTCTTTGTATTAGATGAGAAGATCATTACATGCAAGCCTCCACCACAAAAGTCCAACCCTTCTCTCTGAAATAGAAATGATACGTATAGACTCACTTATATCACTTTCTCACCTTCAGGAGTCGAATTCCTAGGTGGTGGAACTGACTCCAATATTCTCTCAACCAACAGGTGAGAGTGAGAAGGTGAAACTCAAACACTTCTTGGAGAGTTTGTTTAGGAGTTTGCTTCCTTAATGAGGCCTATTAAACATTAAAAAAAAAAACATATCATGTACATTTATTCATGCCTACATCACCTAGCCTCGAAACAAGTGCCATTACATTAAGAGTTTTGACTTTGACCAAGTCAAACTGAAAGCTAGAAAATTTACACAGTGAAATTTACAATTAAAAACAATGGAAATTGCAGAAGCACAGTGCCGACTTTGAGCCCACGTTCAGGTATTTTCCTGAGGTCCAAATGAAGGTCGAAGAGAATGGTCAACTCGACTTTCAAGTCTAGTTTCCAGAACACCTTGAATTTTTGGAAATGACCCATGGGAAAGCCTTCAAAAATCCATTCTCCCAAGATCGCTCTAAGAGCGCAACGCCTGTCAAAAAAAGGTACAAAAAGATGATTTTGGCCACTTTTTCCAACGTTTCTCAAAATTTAGGCCTCCTCTGGAAAATATGAAGAAATAGGTTTTTAGAGGATGCCATGGGCTTTCCAAAAATGCAAACTTTTCTTGAAATGGGTGCCTGAGGAAGAAGCTTGGAATTGCTGACTTTGTGAATAAGGCACCAAAATTTGCAAAAAACCAAAAATGATCCAAATTTCCTCAAAATTGGTCAAGATCTGTAAAATGAGGCATTTTAAGCCCTCGTGGATGCTTCAACAAGCATCTCCAAGTTTCCTTCATCATTTTGGTCCTTTTGGGCTTCTTTGAGCTTGTTTTCAAGCTCCTTGACCTTGACATTACAAATCATATTCTAAGCCTGGTAATGGTGTGCCATGTGCCTTAGAAGCTGATTGTCTCTATTAGCTTTGTCTAGAAGCTTCTCCAAGTGTTCATTAACCCTGTTTAACTAGTACTCTTTATCTTGACTGACCTCTAAAGCAATTTTGTCCTCTAGGTCTAGTTCCTCATTCAGTAAGATGTGTTTTTCTTCTTCCTCTAATGCCTTCTTAAGCCCTTTAGTTCTTGGCCTTTTTCTCTTACCTTTTCCTTGTGTTCCTTCAGGCTCATTTGTCTCCATGACTGCTTTTTCCTTGCCAACCTGCTACAGTAGTTTGGTTTTCTCTTTCTCCATGATCAATTGTTTTGCCTTCAATTGACTATTCTCCTATTCTAGGAATGAGATGATG
This sequence comes from Pinus taeda, assembly GCA_000404065.3. NCBI lineage: Eukaryota > Viridiplantae > Streptophyta > Pinopsida > Pinales > Pinaceae > Pinus > Pinus taeda. Next base: position 40,735 of record APFE030393704.1, read on the forward strand.
TATCGTGCTCTTGCCATGTTGACTGTGAGCTCCTTGATGTAATAATTTTTGTCTATGATCATCTGTTGCATGCTTGAAGTCTCATTTTCTGCCTCTAAGTCAACCAACTCAAACTCATGCTCAACCAAGTCCTTATTCTACACTGATGGTCCTTGTTTTGTTGATGTAGAAGGCTTGGCCCCTTTTTCACCATGAGAAGAAAACACAAGCCTATTTCCTCTCTTGTACATCCTAGTGTTATCGGGAAAACTAGTGTCCATTCAAAGTTGCTAATCCCACTAAGACATGTAGCTATCTTAGAAACAAACAAACTAAATATACTTGTGTTTTCCTTTATGAGAGATAGATGAGAGAGAAGTAGAGAGTACCAACCTCAGTCTTTCGCTTGGCTCCTTGCTTGTTTCCTCCCTCCTTTGACAGAGCTTTTCCACTCCTTCCTCACTTGTCCCACTTCAAAGAACACCTGTAGAGTCAAAGCAACATAATACCATCAAAGCATAGAGATATATAACCATAAACAATATAGGATCAGATGTATATAAACCATACAAATGCATATATCAATACAAGATTCAGAAATATACAAGAATATGGAGGAAAACTCAAATAGCTTTATTGATAGAAGTAGTAGAAGAGAGGATTACAACCCATTGGTCTGACCCAATGCCATCTTCCCAGCATGAAAGCCCTCTTCACCTCATGAAAATCTAGATCACCCAACACTATGATGTTTCACAAAGAAACCAACAACACTTCCTTACAAAATACAAAATTCCAGCCTTTAGATCTCTAGGATGAGGGATCCATATATAGATATTTCCAGGTGGATGACTCAGCTTCTGGGATTTTTATTAGTGTCATTTCTCTGATATTTCTTGGTTCCACTTGGAGATTTCATGATCTCTTACTCATCTCTGGGCGAATTTAGAGAGGCAAGTGTCAAATGAGCAGTTTCTAGAAGATTCTATGGGTTTCCACCTAGCCAACTGCCTTTTCCATTTGTCTTCTCTCGCTCATCACACCCTGCAGAAGGGATTTTCATTATGCATCACACTTTTTGCATGTAGCAGGTGAGATGCATTGCACCCTTAGCACTGAGCAGTCTATATGGTCCAGTTTTGACCAGTTCTGAGTAGTTTTTCAGGGAGAACTTCTGGGAGATGATGTAATCAGCTGTCCTTATTCCTTTAGGGTATGAAACAACACTTTTAGGGGATTAGAAGCCCTTGGTTTATGGACATATGAGATTTGGGTTGCAGTGCCAAAATATGTCTATAACAGTTGCCCCCTAAAGCATGAGGTCCTAAATCTTCTGATGTTGGGTGAAATGCTTTATCATGAGGATCCGAGGTTTTTTGAACTGGAAGGTGACTTGTAATAAGATACAATACAATACATTATCTTCATAATATTTTCATGATCTAGCTGAGGCACGCATTCCCATGCTCAGTTTTATAAATTCATTTTCATGTACATAGGACAGACAACCGTTTGTGTGGCAAACTGATGATTTTGGTAGAGCCATCATCCCTTAGCTTGGATGATTTTCTGTGTAGCTATGATGTACATTTGATGTATTTACTTTCCTGAACATATCATAGCCCGGATGGATGAAACTAGATCTGGGGTCTTCAAACTCGTTCAATCTTCGCCCGAAGTACAAGTCGATCCATGTGAAAGGATGTTCTGATGTCGAACATGGAAAGACATTGCCTGATTACCAGCCAATAATGTAAGCTGTTAACATGCATGAGAGGAATCACCGATAATGATGACGACCCTCAAGGTACTGTAGTACAATTCATGTGGTGTGAATACATGAGTCGATATCAAACACCACGTAAAATCTTTCGGTCGAAGGCCACTGATGTAAACTTGTTGCCGGAAGTGAGAAACTTTCCATTGAGGCATGCAAGCTTCAAAGTACTGAAAGGGTTGTTCCTAAGTCAACTTCTTGGATAATGAGTTGGTGTTGACAAGAAGTGACCTGTCGTAGGAGGGCCTTAATGAATCCCACATATACAACACGAAATGGAGCAAATGATTTTGTGGAGGTGAAAATGATCTAATGATACAAGGTTTAGGGTGGCAGTCATGAAAGAATGAAGCATGAAGGTGTTGCAACGGATGAGATGTTAGCTGGGTTGGTGAATTCTCTAAGCAACTTCTCTTGAACATATCGGTGACATTGAAATGGATTGGTAGTGTTAACCCCAAAAATGGATGGTACGGAGGACCAATGGTGATATGACTAGTGAACGGAATAACCCAACCCGACTCAATCATGGTGATGGAGTGAAAGTGTCATGTTCAAGAGTGACCTGCTACCAATAAAGTTTCTTCAAGTTTTCTTCCCAATTTTTCTGTAGTCATTTCTAATCAGTACCTCTTTATTTTTGTCAAGCTTGAGGAGGATAACATATGCTTGTTCTATAATTTTCCCTTCGAGCAAACCTGTCGCTATGTTTTAACGAGCCTAGCGACAGTGAAACTCGCTCTTGTCTGTAATGGACAAGTTTGTCGCTATTGTTTTAACAAGTTTAACGACAAAGATAACTCGGTCCTTTTCAATTTTAGAGAGTCTAAAAAAAGACAGAAAGGCAACTCCAGTAGTCCTTTTTCGTAATATAATCCCTTAAGTCTGAAAAAGTATAAACTAATACGAAAGGGATGACTTTTCGATAGTTTTAACGAGCCGAACAAGACAAGTGCTCGATCTTTTTGTGTAATGATCCCTCAGGTCCAAAAAGATTAAAATCTAGAGGAGGGATGACACTTCCGATCGCTTTAACGAACTGGAGAGGCCAATTGCTCAACAATCTTTTCATATTTTATGAGTCAGATGAAAAGAGCTTAAAGGAGACTCATTTTTTGAGGAACGAGTGATGTTTTTGGATAGCAACTAGTTCCAGGTAAGGTTTGGAACTTTGTCAATCACGACAGTGTGAAGAAGGTGGCCAATAGAATCACTCATCGCAGTTATTCCTCAAAAGGGGTAAACAATCAAATGGAGGTGTATGATCGGCTAAAAAAAGAGTGGAGGTGATGGTAAGAACACGACCAAGGCTCAAAAGCTGATAATTATGTGATCGCAATGGTTATTTACTGAGAGTGGGTTCATTTATTAATGAGCTTGAAATTTGGGGGAACATTTGCTCATCGCTAGGTTTATTTTTTAACAAGCTTGAACTTCACGTAAAATTGTTGATGCCAGTCGTATAATAAGGATGTCTCATCGATAGGTTCATTTTTTAGGGAGCCTGCCCCATTCAAAACTTTGCTCCGAAGCCTTTTGTTATGTAAGCTAGGAATGACCAACCTACAAGTTTAAAGGGTTAAGAGCCTACAACTAAGAAAATAAATGGTCGTTTTTCACTTTTATGCAAAAAGGTTTGCATGCCCCCAGGTATAACGAAGTAGAGTTTCCAGGTTACCATACAAAAGTTCTTGCATTAGCAAGGTTGTTCCATCTGTGTGGCAGACAAAACACTTCCTTGGCGTTGTCCATTGAAATGGACAAAGGTGATTGTTGTCAGTGCCAATCACATAACCTTTGATGAAGAAAATATATTTCCAGACTGATCCATTTTCCTAAACAGACAAGATAGTCACACTATTCATATATCCTACGTGGAAACCTACCTTATAACTGGGGTTTTCCTACCGAAGTAGACCAAGGCGCATGCCTCCTGGGTTTCAGTCACAATCACCGAATCACTCGCACTCATCAGGTGGACGGACTAGAGATTGATGAGGCATTCCTTGTGCAAAAATACCAATTAGGGATGGCATTTGAGTAATAGTTGTGTTTGAACCAGGGAAAGAAAGCTGGTCAACTAGGTGGACCACTCTGCCTTCATGCAGAAAACACATCACTCGAAAGAGTGAGGAAACAATAGCTCCCATGCTATAAATGTAGTCACGCCCAAGGAGTAGATTGTAATCTAGATGCCCTTGGATTACCATCACGTTTAGATGAACGGTTTTCCTTCTCAAAGTTATAGGAAAATTTGGAAGGATCCCTAATGGTCGACTAGTTCCTTTGTTGAAGCCTGTCAAATTTCGAATCTCAGGCAGAAGCGATGGTGAACCAAGTGCTTTCCAAGCAGTTGAGGAAAGGATACTCACAGAAGCCCCTTCATCTATGATAATACCAACCATGATCATTTTGTAAGCTTGTACTATAATTTGGAATGGTACATTAGATGGTAGGCGGGGTCTCCCTAGTAGATTCCAATCGAAGGAAATGACTAGATTGCTTGGAGGAGGGACCGAATAAACGGCCGGATAAATTTTTAACGAACTTCCTTCCTACGGTAAAGGAGCAGGTAGATTTCCCCCGTGTTCATCGGATTCTGTGTTAACAAAAAGAATTTGAATGGTGTCGTTCTCATTCTCTTTGGTGACTGTATCATTTGAAGGTGGACCTTCTAAAGACAAGATTGGGTCGACTATCGTCTCGACCTATTGACTTTGGTCCAGTGTGGACTCAGAGGGTTTATCTTCAATGATAGATGCTTCAACTGACAACAAAGGTGTGTCAGTCGGATTTTCAACTGGCGATGGACTCGGCAATAGTTTCTTGTAACCAAGAGGAAGTTGCTGCGATGACGCAGGATGGTTATCCAAGACTCTTTTAGCTTCATCTAGGAAAGGACAACAGTGGAGGGCATGATTGCCTTCACACATCCTACAAGGAAATCTAGATCTTCCTTTTTGTCCATTGACTTCGTTTTCACTAGTTGACAGTGTACTTTCAACATGATTGTCAGAGGTTGAGGACACCGAATTGTGCAAGCAGGGAGACCAGTCCCTTAAGATCTGTGGGATGCAAGGACAATCTCAATGATAGTGGTCTCCTTTGCAAATGATACATGAAGATTTAGGTTTGGATGGTGCAGTGTGTAGATTTTGCCAGACAATGCATGGTTGCCCCCTCTTGTTGTTGGCTTCTTCTTCTTCTTCTCCTTCCCTTTCTTCTTCTTCTCAGTGACTTGGTTTTTAGTTTTACTAGCTTCACCAAGTGAAGAGGACGAAGGAGAGGGAGAAACAAATGAAGTAGAAGGTTGGGGGGTAACTCTAGTATCATCCGGTTGCTGATTCAATTGCTCAGGAATCATGGTGTTTTGAACGACAGAGGTCGAGAAAAGCCATACTGGCAGGCCAATTGTAAGTCCTAGAAGGGACAATGTAGCCACATGAGGTGCACCAACATCTCCCCAAGAGGAGAAGGGACTAGGATTCCCCCCAAGTGGAAATCCTTGATTAGTGGACTCCATTTTCTCAACCTAAGACCAACGAGGGAATAGTGATGTTATTTCGATTAAAATAAATTTTATGATGCTTTGACACAACTTGCTTTTTCAATTTTAAAGAGTCAAGAAAAAGCTAAAGATGACTCTAGTCGCCTTCGATTTTTAATGAGCCTTAAGTGACAAGTGCTTAGATGGACCTTTTCTTTTAAGGAGTCTGAAAAGGAACGAAAGTGACTACTCTGGAAATCTAGATAGAGGGATTACCAAACTAATCGCAAAACTGCAGAATACTTTTTAAGGTACGGCAGTCAATCTTCCCGAATGTTGTGTATAGTGCATTGCGATCGATAGGGCGACAGACACGGCTTCCTAAGGATAAAGGATATATCCTATTGTGGTCTCCCAATATATACTTGACGGTACGTGGGAGCACAAGTCCATACTGGCAATTGTTGTATTAAAAAGGAGGAATCACCCAACCTACGATGAAAACGATAGTTACCAGGCTTTACGATGCTAGAATACATCTCTAGCCTAGATTTCTAGATGTTGTGCATTAGGTTCCAAAGAGTTTTTATGTTCATTGAAATTTATTTTACTGTTGATCTTTCTTAAGAAGTTTTCCTTTAAGGTTCACTGCGTGATGTAGATATACAATTCCTAAATATGCAATCTAAGATGATAAACAGTCATTTACTTTCTTTTTGCAATGAAAATACTAGCTACTAAGGAAAAATAAGTAAAATCCTTTAAACATAAAGCAGAGAACACACACTAAGATGCACTGTCCTAAATCAATTTTCGCATGCAGTCTAAATGCAAATGCACATGCATGTATTTGTTTTCTGCTTTCTTAATGTGTGAATGACAAAAAGAATGCTAAGTACAGATCTGAATTATTTTTCTTTCAAAGCGACAATACTAACAATTTTCTTTTCAAAAAAATGAAAGGAAGACTAAGACGACACTTTGCGATTTCGAATTCAAAAAACGAAAGGAAGAGTAAGACGACACTTTACGATTTCGAATTCAAAAAACAAAAGGAATACTAAGATGACACTTGAAATACTATTAATTCAAATCAAATACAATGTCAAAAGTGCAATCGACTATCAAAAAGAGGGAGACTATACGACACTCTTTTCTTTCACTGAAAACGACACTTGCGACACTTTCAAATCAAAAGACGACAATTCAATTAAGCTACTGTTTGCAGAGGAGAACTGTAAATGACAAAAAATACATAAAAAAATTCACAATTCATTATTAATGGAGGCTGAATAATGCAAAGGAAGGGAGTTTCAACAATGATATACTGATCATAGATAGCAAAACTACTGAATAAAGCTGAAGACAATGAAGAAAAAACCAAAATTTGGAGGCAGAAACAGTCTCACCTAATCATTGCACCTGTAACACATGGAAAGAGGGATGCATCTCACGTGCAACACATGGGAGGTGCAATGCATCTAGATTGCCAATGAGAGATAGTGCGATGTTCCAGGGACGAGAGTGAGCTTGGTTTTTGCTCACAGTTTGCAGCTTAGTTCAGGGGATTTAGGCTGAGCTAGTGACAGGCAGTAAACACAATGTATAGGGGCTGATCTAATGAGGTTACTTGAGCTACCACCAGGGCACTTAGGATGTTTACAAGTCAGATGTTCAGTTCATAGACTAACCCAGAGATTGATTGAAGCAGCGTTGATCTACTTTGCAGTTGCATAGCAAAAGCAGTTCGAAGGCTAGCTGACTTAACTTCAGGCTCCATCTGTAGTTTATCAAGCAAACAAATAGAAACAAACAAACAAACTATTCACTCCCCAGCGGAGTCGCCATTTTGTTAAGGAAAACTAGTGTCCATTCAGAGCTGCTAGTCCCACTAAGACGGGTAGCGATCTTAGAAACAAACAAACTAAAGTTACTTGTGTTTTCCTTTATGAGAGATAGATGAGAGAGAAGCAGAGAGTACCAACTTCAGCCTTTCACTTGGCTCCTTGCTTGTTTCCTCCCTCCTTTGACAGAGCTTCGCCACTCCTTCCTTACTTGTCCCGCTTCAAAGAACACCTGTAGAACCAAAGAAACATATACCATCAAAGCATAGAGATCTATAACCATAAACAATATAGGATCAGATGTATATTAACCATACAAATGCATATATCTATACAAGATTTAGAAATATACAAGAATATGGAGGAAAACTCAAATAGATTTATTGATAGAAGTAGTAGAAGAGAGGATTACAACCCATTGGTCTGACCCAGCGCCATCCTCCCATTATGAAAGCCCTCTTCACCTCATGAAAAGCTAGATCACCCAACACTATGATGTTTCACAAAGAAACCAACAACACTTCCTTACAAAATACAAAATTCCAGCCTTTGGATCTCTAGGATGAGGGATCCATATATAGATATTTCCAGGGTGCTGAGTCAGCTTCTGGGGATTGTGATTAGTGTTTTACTGGATAGTTCTTTGGTTCCACTGGAGATTTCATGATTCTCTTACTTCATCCCTGGGCGAATTCAGAGAGGCAAGTGTCAAAATGAGTAGTTTCTAGAAAGATTTCTCTGGGTTTCCACCTTAGCCAACTGCCTCTGCCTATTTGTCTGCTTCTCGCTCATCGCACCCTACAAGAAGGGCTTTTCATTATGCATCACCACTTTTTGCATTGTAGCAGGTGAGATGCATCAACCCTTAGCACTGAGCAGTCTGTATGGTCCAGTTTTGACCAGTTCTTAGTAGTTTTTCAATGAGAACTTCTGGGAGATGATGTAATCAGCTGACCTTGTTCCTTTAGGGTATGAAACAACACTTTTAGGGGCTTAGAAGCCCTTGGTTTATGGACATATGAGATTGGGTTTTCAGTGCCCAAATATGTCTATAACATCTAGTCACCTCAGGTTTAGGTGCTTTAGGCATTTCAACTAATTTTCTAGAAGACCCAACTTCTGGTTGTTGTGTTGGCATGCTAGAAGGTTGAGCTGCCACATTGGTTTCATGCCATTTCAGAGCTATTTCCAAAAAAGACTCCCATGTCATATTCTTCTCTGCAAGTTGATGAAGGACTATAGTCTTGATCAGACTATGATGAAATAGACTAGGATAGTGCTGTTTTTTATTCATCTATATCCTCTCTAACATCTTGGCAATGCTACTACACAGGTAGTTGCACATATTGAGTGGTTTTTGAGTTGTAAAGTGCATTAGGAGTTGAATGTGATAGGCATATATTCTAGAGAATCTTCCTTCACATGTAAATAATTTCATGACAACCTTCATCAAGGGGGCATACTTCTCCAATAAGTACCTAAAAGGCATAATATGAGCATGTTTTTCCCTGTATGGTGTTTTCAAGAAGGGTCTATAATTTTCAAGATCCAAGTTCATCCCCTTGAACCAATATTCACCATTATTTGGTAGCCATGTAGCAAGTGAAATGGAGGCCACTGAAAAAAAGTGAATTCAACACCATCAATAATAGAACTTTCACCTTTCAACTGAGTTACAACCCAATCTGTCAGCGGCTCATTGAAACCCACTTCACCCACCCTTTTGTAAAAATATAAGAAATTTACATATTCAAAGCACTGTTTGACAAAAGGAGATGAATTGATTTCATTGCAGTTAGATGGCTCATATCTGAGAATTTTTCCTTCCTTGTGATGTCTCTTCCTCTCTGGTGATGAGTCTCCTTCCATGGTGATAAAAACCCTAACAGCAAAAAAAATGAGAAAAAATAGTGATGGATGAGTGAAAAATTAAATGGTGGGTAGGTGGAGTTGAAAAAATGGCAAAGGGAATTTGAAAGAGGTGGATATTGACTATGAACAACTGATGAAAATGAAAGGAAGTGAAATGAAGGGACAATGTATTTGTGAAAGGGGGAAAATAGGGTTTCTAGGAAAACAATCCAAATCCCATAGGAATGAGCTAGGGTTTCACTTTTAGTGAAGTAATTTAATGTTTTTAGGTTGGTTCAGTGGTTCATATAGCATATTAAACATGTGTAGAGGTGTAGGATGATATTTTACATGTTTAAAATCAAGAAAACTAAATAACCATCATCCACCCTATCATCATTTCATGGCAAATTTGCTAAACCTGTAAATGAAGAAATATTTGGCTTGAATTCATCTTGCAAAATAAAAATGTGAGTAAGATGGTGTACTTACTTGTGGATGAGCTTAGGATTGCAAGAAAACAGGTGAGAAAGCTTAAAAATCCAATTTGGGTGAGTTTAAGGCAAGTTTGAGGTACTCTGGCCCAAGCACAGTGCAGTCTTCCTGAGCGCAATGCCCAAGCACAGTGCAGAGTTCCTGAGCACAACTCCAGGTCTCCAAGCATAGCGCAGTGTTCCTGAGCAGAGTGCTGGTAAATGTTTGCCAATTTTTCTTATGAAATCGATTTTTTCTCGCTTTTGGGAGGGAGATCTCGATGCACAATGATGAATGAGAGGTAAGTAAGACAAGTTTGGGGCTTTTTAGTGTATATAGGAAAATTTATTTCCCTTTTAAAAAGAAATGGGACCCACAAACCTTTGAAAAACCGATTTTTCACTTTTGAAAACAGAGTCACCTTAAAAGGATGAAACCTAGGCTGTAATTTCACTTTTTAAGCACTGTAACTTCTTCTTCTAGAGCCTTTCAAATGAAATTGTGAAAACTCAACAAGTTAATGTCAAAGAGTTGTTTGTCATGCTCTATTCATTGTTGGATTTACATATGGTAATGATGGACCTTGGAAACCCTAATGACCTAATGAAAGACCTGAAATTGAATGGAATGATGATGATGATTGATATAAAGAGAACTTGCTTTATTATGACACCTTCATGTGAATGAGATAGGTGACCAGCATAAGTGAATTTTCAAAAGACTGAACTCATTCCTACACTAACTAAATAGTGACCAAATTTTACTATGTAAACCTAGTGACATAATAAAATTTGATTTTGAGACTCCTGGCAAGCTTAGCAAACGCACAATTGATCCTGGTGACAGGAAAACAAGACTGACACTAACACAAGACAAACAAACTTTATGGTACTAAAGGTGAAATATTGTATCTTACTATAGAATCTTGCACCTCCAAAGTTGTAATGAATTATTTCCAAATTATAGAGGTATGTGTATTGACTTATAATACAAGATGATGCATATAATTTGATTATAAGATGCATATTTTGTTATACCAAGAAGCCTAGTAACAAAAATTTAAGTTTATATAATACCCTTCCTATTCCTAATAAACCCTAGGAGAGAATCTCCATGGATTTCATGAATGGTTTGCTAAGAAAAATGAACGGAAATGACTATTGGTTTGTTGTAGCTTATAAGTTTAACAAGATGTTCATTCTTATTCCTTCTAAAATACCATCAAGGAGAAACAAATATGTTCTTTGAAAATGTTTAGGTGTACTTTGGGACACCAAGGAACATCATCTCAAATAGAGATACTCTATTTTTTGGTGATTTTAGGATTATGCTTTGAGAGGAGATGGACACTAAGTTGAAAATATCCACAAATCTCCATCCACAATATATGGAAAAATAGATTTAGTCAATAACATATTGGTGTAGCTTTTGAGTAGTTACAATCAGATGCATCCAAGGACCTAGGATGAAAATTTGATTTATATTATGTACTCTTAGAATTCTAAAATCCATAATTCTACTTGTAAGTCCCCTTTTAAAACTTGTTTTGGGTATTCTACACCTTCAACATTAGATGTTATATATGGATACTAAAGAGTGAAGGAATCCACCATAAAAGAAGCAGCGGAGGTTGAAATTTTCTTTGATAAGATTAAAAAAATTCATTCATAAGTACATTAGATAATGAATAAGTCATAAGGAAGGTACAAGGTCCACCATGATCAACACAAAATTCAGAAAACATGCAACATCCTAGCCTTAAACCCACACTAATATTGTAATTAATTATGTTAGTGATGCCTCTATGTGCATGCAAATGTAAAAGGGTTAAAATACCTATAAAAATTGTAATTATATTTTTAATAGCAATTGATGAAGAGGCAAGGCCTTGATATGGACCATGAGAAGCCATGAGATAGGGAAGCCAACAAGGAGGATATGGTACAAACCTAGAAATGGAATATCTATACCAATATTGGTAAAAATATTTAAAATATCCAATATTATTAACTTCCCCAAGAAAATAATCAATGGGAGGGAAGTTGATAGTTGAGCTACAAATCTCATTATAATAGAAGTAGCTAGGTTTGTACCCAACTATCTCATCCATGGGATGGGAAAATGAAATCCAAATACTTCTAAGGGTTTGAAGAGAAGTTTTTGATCTAACCAAAAATGGGTAGCTCTAACTTGAAATCAAATGAAGAGAAACCGATGAGAAATATGAGACAAGGATTTGAGGAAAGCATTCGAAAAGAAAAGTGGGTGTCTGTGGAATTGGAGAAAAACCTATGAAAGGAGAAATGGGGACACACAAGGGTTCTAAGACTATGACTCTAAATAGAAGGCAAAAAAAAAAAAAAGACACTCCTCAAACATAACACCCTGTGTAGAACTATGATTCGCTTGATTTGGTGAGTTTGTTGAAGTCTTAACCTGAGATAGAGGGCTAATAATTGTTGAGTATTTTATTTTATTTAATCATGAAAAGCACTAAGAAATCCAAAATGTTGAAGAACTATTGGATTAGAGAAGGACACCCTTAGTTGTTTGCAATCCCATTAAGGAAACATTATGAATGATAATAGGCCCTGGCTCAGTAGGTTGAAATATAGTATATTAATATCTATGGGGATGAAGGAGAATGGCCTTCATCCTTACACCACTAGTATCCTAAGAGAGAATTTCATTTTGGGTGCTTTCTATGTAAGACAATTGAGAAATCACAAACAACATCTAGGCAAGCTTTGGGCTTAGTGGGATTTTAAGAAAACTATTTGTAATCACCTGCCCCAAATTTACCTATTTTAGCATACTTATCAAGGTAAATATGAGTTGAAAGTTACCATACATGATCAAAATTCAAGATGCAATTACAGAAATGGGGTCTAGCTTGCCAACACATGTTATTCATTTTTACAAGCACTTTGCATCTAGCATAGTACCTGTAAGTCATGGATGCATACTTTAGTCATTTTTTACATTAGTTTCATTAGATGTTCATCAAGAAGGCTTGATGCCCTCATATGCTTGGTGCAATTAACACATATTAGCTCATGCATCCGTATAAAATATTGAAGAGCCTGTCAAACCATGAATATATCTAGATCAAGAGCACATCATATAATAATAAATACACCACACATGTAGCATATACTTAGCCAGAAATAAAGCCATGACAGCAAGTAATGTAAACAATAGTAAATTAGCAATTATGTGCATTGGTCATCAATAAATAATAATACATATTAACTTGTGAAAAGTACTAACCAAATCAGGGGCTTCCACATACCACTTGACCATAGATTGGGTTTAACTAAATATTTCTTTTATCCAATCACCCCCACACCATATCCCAAGAATGAATATTGGATATCATAGAATAAACCAAGAAAAACCAAACTAGGTCTTCTAGAGTCCAAACCACCTCAAACCTGAACCAGTGATTCCACCTCATGGTTGGACATCACTAACACCAACCAGATTGGTCTCTACCCAAGTTGTTCAAGGCTCCAAAGAGTTTTTTCGAACCATGTCTCCACGAACTAATAATTCAACCCACAACCTTCAAGGGTTCTAAAGTGTTTTGCCAACCCAGCTCCAAGACCAGTACCTCAGCCCACCAAGGGATCCATAGTGTTTGTCCAGCTGAGGCTTCGAGACTAGTAACTCAATCCAAGTTGTTCCAAGGATTCCAAAAAATGTCCCATCTAATGACTCCATGAACCAGTAACTCAACCCATAGCCACAAGGAACCTAAGAACCAATCAGAAAACAACAAGTGGAAAAAACCCACAACACCATGGTTATCTAGACAATGGCAATGCAAGGCTAAAACCACTGTCAATCCAAGAAAATCTCCATGCCAATGAAAACACATAACAAAACAAACCACATGCATATATTATGCATGCCAAAACCTATAAGGAGATCATACATGCAACATGTTATTTGCAAAGCAATCCAACTGTTTCCTTGCACTTCCTTGCTTATCCTTTGCTTGCTTTCTCTAAATCCAAGTGAATACTACAGGGCTGCAAGAGTATGAGAGAGAGAGAGGGTGAATGAATTGAGAGATCCAAAACTAGACTGAAAAAAGAGTGAACTAGCCAGAAATCTATGAACTAATCCTTAGAGTCCTTTTTTATCATTGAGGCCTCTAATGTCTTCATTTTCCTTCATTTTTCCTTCAATTTCCCTCTCATGAAAATTTGTGACCCTTCATCTTCCTTTTCTCCTATTTTCCTTTATTTTCATAAATAAATGTTGATTAATGCCACTTTTCCTTTTCCAATTTCCTTAGCCACAAATAAACTAAAAATGATCCCCACTAGGATGTTTTTCCCACCATTCGTCTTGGAATACATGTCCCATGACCTTTGTATTATATTTTTTTATATGAAAACTTAACCTGGGGCTGTTACAAACCCCTACCCCTTGGGGAAACACCATCCTTAGTGTTCAATAATGCTTATAAATAGAAAAACATACTACCTGTGGAGCTTTATAAAATAGCTTTTTGCAATATTTACAACATATCAACTATTGAAAACATGACCACCATAGTGCTTATGGAGCTTTATAACCCAGCTTGATGTAGTATTTACAATGAAGAAAACATATAATCATGCACATTTTCTTCAACGATTATATAATCATACTATCTATGGAGCTTTATAAACATAGCTCGATACAATATTTACAACAATACATACATATATACATATGAACATTTTCTTCAACCAACAAATAAAAATATAGAATGTTCGCATCAGTGACAAGGGAATCCAGAGGCTCACACCTCCACCCTCAAAAGTAGTACAAGGATTCACCCCCTTCCTAGGAAGTCCAGAATCCATTGCCAAAATCAAGGTCCACATCTAATGTCCAATGCTACAATCCTTATGCTACCTGTTCTCTTAGCAAACAATTATTGGCTCATTGTTCTAGGGTAAAATCCCAATGTATTTATGATTCCATCCTACAATGTTGATGACGAAAAAAATTCATTCCTTGGCTTTCCATTCTCTGCTACATAGTCCCTCGTGAATTCCGGTCACCCCCTTCTGTGCAGTCACACACCTTGCAATTTTTGTTGGCATCCTCATTTCGGGTGACCCATCCCTTGGCAACATTTCCTCACATCAGAAGTTCCAAAAAACATGGTATATCACTACCTCAAAACCATCATATTGGTCATAGCATAGTCATGGAAATCAATGGACAATGTTGGGTACCAGTGTCCCACAATGGCCCTACCCATGAAGTGCTTTACCTGCATATTATTGCCTATTCCAATTTCTTTTTATTGTTGCTACTAATTCTTGCAGTCACTTTCAACTATCCAAACCGGGCATTTCATGCTTTCGTGTACTAATCACATAAGTTCCATTACACCCAAAAGGAACTAAAATAAATTGAAATCATACCTCATTGGTGGCCTGTCAATAAAGTACCCTTTCAATAATATTTACTTCCTATTACAAACAGTAAAACTAGATCTTCGACCAAATCATCATGTATAAACATATCACTTTTGGCTAGCTCGAAACTCAACCATCATAAATCAAAATCATAGATCACATGTAACCATCATAGATCAGAGTCATAGATTACATCATAATTAAGCTAAAATAAAAGTCCTATACTTATCTTTCAAACAGTTCTTTTCTTCTGCCTTTGTTCTTTCGTTCTTTCCATACACACATCGAATTGGTGGCCACACCCGGAAAACACCCAATGTTTTCTCTTCTCTTAAATCATGTATACATACACACAGTGTACATCACATGCATACACCCACACATGATGTACAACACAACACATACACCTACAACCAGTATACAACACAATACATATAAGTACGTATAATATAACACAACAAATACACATGTCACGATACAACAAATACATAATACACATAACAAAGTACCACATGTGCATGACACAATGTGTACGAAGTGTGCATAATACCACATGTACCCAACACCACTTGTAAAACGTGTACACAACACCACATGTACGCAACACCACATGTATCACATGTACATAGCACCACATGCACATACTGCCACATGTACAACATGCACACAACACCATATATACATAACACTACATAAACAACATGCACGCAACACCACACATACAACAAGTACATAACACCATATGTACACAACATCACATATACAACATGCACACAACACAATATGTACATAACACCGCATATAAAACATGTACACAACATCGTATGTACATGACACCGCATATGTAACATGCACTCAACACCATATGTACACAACACCGCATATGCAAGATAAACACAACATCACATATGCAACATGCATACAACACCAGTATAACAACCCTGGTGAAAATTCCATGTAATAAAAGTTAATAAAGGAAAAATAATAACCACGGTATATAGGACACTTATTCCAAGATGAATCTTAGATAAGACATCCTAGTGTGGGTGTTCATTTGGTTATTAATGGCTAAGGAAATTGGCAAAGGTAATGGCTATGGATTTGGAAAGGAAAAATAGCATTTTGGCACATTTATTTATGAATATAATGGAAATTAGGAGAAAAGGAAGATGAAAGGTCACAGGTTGCATGTGAGGAGGAAAATGAAGGAAAATAATAGAAAATGAAGAAAATAGAGGCCTTATTCACAAAAAGGCTTTTGAGGATCAATACACGGAATTTATCAGTTCAGTTTTGGAGCTCTTTCATACTCTTGGACACTTAGAGTTTTCTTGGAGCACTCTTGGAGAGTGTGGCATACTTGGATTTTTGGAGAAAGAAGGCAAAGGAAGAGAAGGAAAGTGCAAGAGGACATTGGGATCAACAATTACAACAAATTTGGCTTGCAGGTACTGAGTTGCATGTATGTTTTCCTCACTAGTTTTGGCATGTATGGCATATGCATGTGGATTATTGATCATGATCTATCATTGGAATGGTGGTTGTCCTAGATTGACAATGGATTTCCTAGCCTTGCCATTTCCTAGATAACCATGGAGATTATTGGTTTATTTCCTTGTTTTTCTTGGTTGGTTCTCATGTTTCCTTAGCTTGGGTTGAGTTATTAGTTCCTACAAAACCTGGTTGGAAAAACACTCTAGAAGCCCTATAACAACTTGGGTTGAGTTACTAGTCACCTGGAAGCCTTGGATGGAAAAACACTCTGGAATCCCTTGGTGGGGTGAGTTACTAGTCCTGGAAGCCCTAGTAAGACAAATGCTCTGGAATCCCGGTAGAAACTATGGGTTGAGTTACTAGACCTAGAAGCCTTGGTTGGAATAAATGCTCTAGAGCACTGGAAGGCTTGGATAGAGACCAGTCTGATGATGTTTTTGTGATGTCTGACCGTGAGGTGGAATCATTGTTTGATGAGTTGAAGTGTATGGCCTCTGGAAGCCCTAAATGGTTTTGGATTGATTTTTTCTATGAGATCCCAAATTCATGCTTGGAATATGGCACGAGGATGAATGGATGGAAAGATATTTGGCTTAGCCATTCTACGATCGGGTGGAGTGTGGAAGTCCCATCCTAGGTTTGGATTTTGTATTATTAATATGAGGTTATTTCTCCTTGTATTTCTATGACTATTATAGAGGTTTATATATGGTTCATATGGCTATGATTTCATTGGTATTGTTGTTGCTATTATGTTAGTTATGTATATATTTTATGACGGTAGCTATGTATGGATCTCATCATGTTTTTACTCCTAAATGAATGAACAATGTATCTACGACCTAATGGATGAAATTGAAGTTAATGTGTTGAGGCATCAATGCCTGTTAGTGATTCTCAGCTAAGTATGAGACCCCTATGTTCAAATCTGTTATTTACACCTCTAGATTACATATTTGTGATATGTTTGAAGAAGTGTCTATCATGGCTAGTAGGGGTCGAGTCAAGGCCTTGTTCAAGTAATTGTATTTGTACTATCATTTCCCTATTATCTTACTATTTTGAATGTGTCATTCAATTCTAGGTAGTGACCTGGACTCTGGACCTGAAAAAGTGGCTCAATCCTAGCGATGTTGACACAACAGTAAACAAAATAGTCCCTGGATGCTGGCATGCCTTTTCATGAGACAGTATAAAGCCTCTTGGATGCTAGCAAGCCTATAGCATAGGAGCATTCAAGGGTCAAGTGGTCCAAAATATCAGTGGGACCTAAGGGCTGGTTGGCAAAAAGTTTGAGATGGTTCCTGAGGGTCCTAATGCTAATGTTGTAGGTCTATATGGTATGTTTCTATCAATTCCACTTCCTTAACATGACTTAGGAGGTTGAATCATATCATAGTGCCATCTCATCACATGTTTACCCCAGTTGGTTGGTTACTTAGGTAGATGTGGGAGGAGGGTGTTATAGAGTGGTATCAGAGAATGGTTCACCGCTCGGACTGGACAGATTGTCTGTTAGTCGTGCATGCATGTTGGTTGCATGTGTGTCTCTTGTGTTGTAGGGCCATGTGATTGTTGCATTTGCATGGTGTTGATCATGGTTGTATTAATGTCGCCATGTGGAATTTGATGGTGTCGCTGTGGTATGCATTGTCATGAATGTATGACTAGTTACATTTTGTTATATGTCGTTAACATGTATCATACTTATATGCTTAGTTACATTATTGTATGCTTGGTTACATGTATCATTCTTGTAGGCTTGGTTACAAGTATTGTTCATTTATGCTTGATTATATGTGTTTATGCATGTGTGTGGTGGATTACACATTGCTTATGCATGTTAATGTTCACATGTGGTCAAGTGTACTGCGATGTAATGGTGGTTGTCATGCATGAGGTCATGGTATGTGTTTTTGATAAGGTCATGCATTAATGACTGGACTCTAGCTACAATGATGGTTGCATGGTTATATGCTTATGTGTTATGTTTCTATATGTTGTCATGATTATGTTATACATGTATCACGCTGACTTGTTGATCTTGTAGACAAGAGATCCTCCCTGAGCTATACCAAGGTACGTTGGTTTATTATGATTTGGTTTAGCTGACATGATATACCTTGGAGGAATAAATATCCAATGGCTAGCAAGATGGTAGACTAAAAAGACTCTCCCTATGAATCAGATGAGTAGTATGGTCTTGGGAATTCTTCCGATTTGGTAGATACACTGAGATGATTAAAGGAAGAAATAAGGATTTGTAAGGAAGATAATGATACAATCACACAGGAACATGAGAAGCTAGCAGATTTAAATGCAGTGATACTTCAGAGTTTGTCAGATTTACAATGACAGGGACCACGTTGGATCAACCATGAGAAGGAGGAAAAAACTAATGGGGCATATTGCAATAGGTCACATGGTGGTCACAGGTCAGATAGAGATGACACGGTCAGAGATGGTAGATTGTTAGACACTCCAGATAGGAGAGTGGATAGAAACAAGTACCATTCTAGTTCTGGTTCTAACAAGCATGATGATCGATATCACTATCATCCTTATAGGAGGAGCGATAAGGGGTATTTTTCGGATGATTTTAAGAAAGAAAAGGCACCTACATTTGATGGAGAGGTTAAGAAATCACAAGATGTAGAGGCATGCTTTCTTGGTATGAGGAATTTCTTTAGGTTTCATGACTATTCAAAGAACATGAAAGCCAGAGTAGCAACATTCAGTCTCAAAGGTAAAACAAAAATTTGGTGGGAAGATGTGAATAATGTCAGAGGTATACATGAAGAAGACTTGATTTGGAGTGAGTTTGAGTTGCTATTCAAGAAGAAGTATCTATCAAATAGATACTTTGATGACAGGGAAAAATAATTCTATGAGCTAAATATGGGAACTATGACATATGTGAGTACACTAGTAGGTTATTGGAGCTACTAAGGTATATGACTTACCTGACGGAGGAGAACGACAATATTCAAAGGTTCATTAGAGGATTATAGGTTGCATTCAAAGACAGGATTGAGTTCGATGAGCCTAAATCATTGGAGGAGATCATCTGAAAGCTAAAGCATTGCTACGAGCAATTGAAGCAAATAATTGAGACTAAGCCAGACTGGAAGGGTAATGCAAAGAACAAAGGAAAATGGGACAAAAAGTGAATAAGACCTCAGAGTATAGGTAATAAAGAGAATGTTGTGCCATCTAAGAAGTTCAATGCATCAGATAGAGCATAGGGATTTCGATATGAGGAGTAGAATAAGGATGCAAACTGGAAGCCTATAGAGTATTGGACTTGCGGTAAGGATCATCATAGGAGAGATTTTCCATACAATCAGGGTGGTAGGTGTCAAATATATAGTGCACAGGACACAAAAACTATTGGGGATGTTGGTCAAAGCGTTCCTCGTATTTATGTAGCATTGGATAACTAACAAGCATACCATCATGCATCTATCATTGAGATGGACGGTAGGATTTATGATCAAGTTATTTCTATTTTTATTGACCTTGGATGTAATTATAGATATGTTAGTCCTGACTTGGTGGATAAGTGTAGTTTTAGAAAGGAATTGCATGCATAATCTTGGTTAGTGAAGTTGGCTATAGGTACAAAGAAGTAAGTTCATCACTGGGTAAGAGCTTGTGCGTTTGATTTGAATGGTATGCCTACCACAGAACATTTGAATGTATTACTATTGGGATCATACAATATGTTGTTAGGCATGGATTGGTTGTACCTCCATAGAATCAAGGTAGATTATTATGAAAAAGCAATTAATTGTGTGGATGACAATGGGGAACCAAGAGTCTTGCATAGAAAGAAGAAATCCACATCGGTTAGGATGGTGACAACTATGAAGGAAATGGTGTATGTTATTCGTAGTGCACATTTATAGTGACAAGGGTATGGAAGTTGAGGATGCAAATGTTTTGAGCAAGTACCCAGTTCTACAATAGTTTTAGGATGTATTTCCTGGGGACATTTCAAATTTTCCTGC
This sequence comes from Pinus taeda, assembly GCA_000404065.3. NCBI lineage: Eukaryota > Viridiplantae > Streptophyta > Pinopsida > Pinales > Pinaceae > Pinus > Pinus taeda. The sequence continues at coordinate 61,074 of APFE030393704.1, forward strand.
TCACAGGGAGGTAGATGTTTCTATTGAGTTGGTGCCATGGGCAGCTCCAGCACCAAAGGCACCTTATTGGATGAGTAAACCTGAGTTGGTAGAGTTGAAGTTGCAGTTGAAGGAAATTATTGACAAAGGATACATTATGCCAAGTGTATCACCTTGGGGCACAAGAGTATTGTTTGTGAAAAAGAAAGATGGTACTTTCATATTATGCATTGATTACAGGAAGTTAAACAAAGTGACCATCAAGAATAGGTATTCATTACCGAGTATTGATGACTTGTTCGATTAGTTGAAGGGAGCAACAATTTTATTGAAGATTGATTTGAGATTTGGATATCACCAGGTATGCATCAAAGAGGAGGACATTTACAAGAAAACTTTATGGACCAGGTATGGGAATTATGAGTTTGTGTAGGTCCATTCAATTTGAATAAATCTCCAACTATATTTATGTGCTCGATGAATAGTGTGTTACATCAAAATTTGGACAAGTTTTTTATTGTGTTCATTGATGACATATTGGTATATTCTAAAAATGAGGAAGAGCATGCCGATAATTTAGCAGCAGCTTTGAGGTTGTAGAGAGAGCATCAGTTGTATGCTAAGCTTAGCAAGTGTTTTTTCTTTCAGACTAAGGTACATTACTTGGGACATGTTGTCTCCAAGCAGGGAATTGTAATAGATCTGGAAAAGATAAGGGCCATCATGGAGTGGGTAGCTCCTAGAAATGTGGATGAGGTGAGATGTTTCATGGGGTTGGAAGGCTATTATAGGAGGTTCATCAAGAACTTCTCATAGTTTTTTTATCCTATTACATCATTGCAGAGAAAGGGTAAGAAGTTTAACTGGAGTGTGAGGCTATTTTTGAGCAACTTAAGTAATTTTTGACATATGCACCAGTGTTAAAGATTGCAGATCTAGACAAAGAGTTTGTAGTATGCACATATTCTTACAAGAAAAGACTTGGTGGAGTCCTTATGAAGGATGGATAGGTGGTATGTTATGAGTCACAAAAACTGAATGAGCAAGAGAAGATCCACCCCACACATGATCTTGAGTTGGCAACGATCATACATGCGTTGACAATGTGGAGACACTATCTTCTGGGAAGGAGGTTTACATTTATGAATAATCACAGTGGGTTTCGATATCTATTTGACCAATCAAATCTGAATGGTAGGTAGGCTCGGTGGTTTGCTACAATCAGTGAGTTCGATTTTGAGATCAGATACATCAAAGATAAAGAGAACATGGTGGCAGATGCCCTAAGCAGGCAAATACAAGTAAATCACTCAGCATCTATGAGCTCCTATGGGACAAACTTACATGATAGGATTTTGCAAGAAGGTCAACAAGATGTCAGGTATATGGAGATTGTGCACAGGTTGCAGCAGAGTTTGGATAGTAGTACAGGTACAGATAGTGGTACAAGTATAGGTATAGGTGTAGGTGCAAGTGCACAGGATGTGGACTATGGCCTTACAACATATGGAAGGGTTAAATTAAGAGACAAGATATATGTGCTAGACAGTAGTGAGCTCAAGAAGGTGATATTGAGGGATTTTCATGCAAAACCATAGTCAAGTCACCCAGTCTATCAGAAGACATTGACCGCAGCGAAGAGATTTTATTAGTAGCTGAATCTAAAGAAGGATGTAGCAGAGTTTGTGGCTATGTGTTTTTATTTTTAGTTTGTGAAGGCCGAGTGTAAACATCCAGGTGGACCGCTACAGTGGATTAAGATTCCATAATGGAAATGGGAGGTCATTTCCATGGACTTCATCACAATTTTTCCAAGGATAGTGAGACAACATGATTCCGTCATGGTTGTTATGGACAAGTTGACAAAGGTTGCACACTTCATTCCAGTGAAGTCTACATTCTTAACTAACAATGTAGCATAGGTATATATCAGAGATGTGGTCAGACTATATGGAATTACTAATAAGATCATGTTAGACAAGGATGCAAAGTTCACTTCCAAGTTTTGGAAGGAGTTGTTTGTGGGTTTGGGCACAAAGTTGGCCTTCAGTACAACTTATCATCCACATACAGATGGACAGATAGAGAGGGTCAACAGGATATTGTAGGACATGTTGAGGATGTATGTGATGCATCAACAATGAAAGTGGAATGCATATCTTCCATTGGTAGAGTGTTCTTACAACAATGGGTATAAGGAATATTTGAAGATGAGTCTGTTTAAGGCATTGTATGGGCGGAGTTGCAATACTCCCATCAGTTGGAGTGATCCAGTCAACAAGGTGTTGATTGGACTGGACATGTTGGTGGAAATGGAATAGGAAATGAAGGTAATCAAGAAAAATCTAAAGGCAACATAGGATAGGCAGAAGAGCTATGAATATTGGAACCAAATTTTTAAGGAGTTTCAGGTTGGGGAACTAGTGTACTTGCGCATCAAACCAAATAAGAGCTCCTTACGGATTGGATCATGTGCCAAGATGGAACCATAGTTTTGTGGACCCTTCAGTATTATTGAGAGGATTGGGATAATATCCTATCAACTTACACTCCCTCTGATAGTGAAATTCCATGATGTTTTCCATGTGTCATTGCTTAAGAAGTATGTTAAAGATGTTGATTATGTGATTGACTGGTCTCTATTGGAGGTGGAGCCAGATGGAGAATGTCAGTTGGAGCCTTAGTACATATTGCAGAAAAAGGTGTTCATGCTTCGGAACCAAGCAATTGAGAAGATTAAGGTGAAATGGAAGCACTTTGGGACCGATGAGGCTACATGGGAGGTGGAAGATTAGAGGCGAGCTATGTATCCTTCCTTGTTTGTCGGTTGAGGCAAAGCCTTTTTTGTATGGTGTTTTGGTATATGTCTTGGTACATGTTTTGATGATGTTGGTATATGTACAATTGTATATGGATGTAAATACCACCATGAGATATGTTATAAAGCTCCAATAAACGACATGGGTGTCATGTCATTATGATGTTATATTTTCATGTTGGTTTGCTTCTTAGTAGGTTGATCATTGTAAATACTGAAACGAGCTAATTTATAAAGCTCCATTTGTAGTATGTTTTTCTTACAGCATTCTTGTGGTTATAGGTGTTGTTGAACACCGAGGATGGTGTTCCCTGGGGAAAATTCCATGTAATAAAAGTCAATAAAGGAAAAATAATAACCACGACTGACAGGACACTTATTCCAAGATGAATGTTGGGAAAGAAATCCTAGTGTCGGTGTTCATTTGGTTATTAATGGCTAAGGAAACTGGAAAAGAAAATGGCTAAGGCTTTGGAAAGGAAAAATGGAATTTGGCACATTTATTTATGAAAATAATGGAAATTAGGAGAAAAGGAAGGTGAAAGGTCACAGGTTGCATGTGAGGAGGAAAATGAAGGAAAATAATGTAAAATGAAGAAAATAGAGGCCTCATTCATAAAAAGGATTATGAGGATCAATATGCAGACTTTTGTCATTTCAGTTTTGGAGCTCTCTCATTATTATCTCTTTCTCATACTCTTGGACACTTAGATTTTTTTTGGAGCACTCTTGGAGAGTGTGGCATACTTGGAGTTTTGGAGTAAGAAAGAAAATCAAGGGTAGGAAAGTGTAAGAGGACATCGGGATCAACAGCTACAATGGATTTGGCTTGCAGGTACCGAGTTGCATGTATGCTTTCCTAACTAGTTTTTGCATATGCATGTGGATTTTTGGTCATGATCTTTCATTAGCATGGAGGATTGCCTGGATTGACAGTGGTTTACCTAGCCTTGTATGGTTTTATTTCCTTGTTTTTTTTTGTTGTTTCTCATGTTTCCTTAGCTTGGGTTGAGTTATCAATTCCTGGAAGCCCTAGTTGGAAAAACTCTCAGGAATCCCTGTAACAGCTTGGGTTGAGTTACTAGTCCTAGAAGCCTTGGTTGGACAAACACTCTGGAAGCCCTTGGTGTGTTGAGTTACTAGTCCTAGAAGCCCTAGTTGGAAAAATGCTCTAGAAGCCTGACGACAACTGTGGATTGAGTTACTAGTCCTGGAAGCCTTGGTTGGAACAAACGCTCTAATTCCCTAGAAGGCTTGGATAGAGACCAATCTGATGATGATTTTGTGATGTCCAACCATGAGGTGGAATCATTGTTTGATGGGTTTAGGTGGATGGCCTATGGAAGCACTAAATGGTTTTTGATTGATGTGTTCAAAGAGATCTCACTTTCATGCTTGGAATATGACACGAGGGTGAATAGCTGAAGAGAGATTTGGTTCAACCATTCCATGGTCCAGTGGAATGCAGAAGTCCCATCCCAGGTTTGGATTTTTCATCATCAATATGAGGCTATTTTTCCTTGTATTTATATGAGTATTATACTTGTTTATATGTGGATCATATAGTTGTTATTTCATTTGTATTTTTTATTCTATTATGTTGGTTATTTATATGTTTTATGATAGTAGCTATGTATGGATCTCATCATGCTTCTACTTGTAAATGAAAGAAAAATGTATCTATGAACTAATGGATGAAATGGAAATTAATGTGTTGAGGCATCAATGCCTCTCAGCGATTCTCAAGTAAGTATGAGACCCCTATGCTCAGATATGTTATTTACACCAATAGATTACATATTTGATGAAATGCCTATCATGGCTAGTAGGGATCCAGTCAAGGTCTTATTGAAGTAATTTTATTTGAATTGTCATTTCCCTGTTATTTTATTGTTATGAAGGTGTTATTCAATTATGGGCAGTGACCTGCGCTCTGGGCCTGAAAAAGTAGCTCAAATCCCGTGGACGTTGGCATAGCACTGAGAAAAATAATCCCTGGACACTGGCATTCCTTGTCATTAGAGCATCCATAGCTTCCTCGACAATGGAAGGCCTATAGCACAGGAGTGTCCAGGGGTCAAGTGGTCCAAAATCTCAGTGGGACCCAGAGGCTGGTTGGAAGAAAGTTTGGGATGGTTCCTGAGGGTCCTAATGCTAATGTTGTAGGTCTGTATGGTGTGTTTCCATCAGTTCCACTTCCTTAATGTGACTTAGGAGGTCGAATCATATCATAGTGTCCTCTCATCGCATGTTTACCTCATTTGGATAGTTACTTGGGTAGATGTGGGAGGAGGGTGTTATAACCAGTATTCACATCTAGAGGCCACATTGTTTCTACCAAGAAACTTTGCTTCTAGTGTCTTTCCATTATGCATGCTTGTTCCAACACGTCACAGATCATGCTGCTTTTATTTCATTGATATATCCTTCAACATAGCCTATCCATAACATAAACATAGGCATAGTTATAAGCACAGAATATCAATTCATATACACATGATATTAACCTCATAAATATGCTAGGGATACTCTTCCCAGTTGATTCCTCATAAGACAAGGAACCTCCTAATGCCATTCACCTACATAAGTATGATCCCTAACAGACATGTTAGACAACAACATACATACATACATGTATACATATATAGACATCAACATAATTACCAAATATCATAAGGTCTAGATTATGATAAATCCCTTTATCCATGCAAAACAAGCACAACATTGAGAACCATAGTTCCCAACTTAGCCAAGGCATCTGTTACCTTAAGCCTATTTACTTTACCTTTCCTAACACATTTCTCATAACTGTTCAACCACTATCCATTTAACTCAATGGACCCAATGAGTCCAATTGGTTGTCATATTCGTGCCTTCAGTTGCCCTTTATTCATGCACCAAGCTTCATCCAGGTCTTTCATTACCTGTTGGGTACCACAAAGCTCTCCACGAGATCCATTAACTTTCCTCTTTCTCAACCAATTCCCAAGACCCTCAAAACATAAAAGGCAAGAACAAAAGGAAAACAAGAAGACAAACATGGAAAACTAACAAAAATACAACATCAAAAACAAAGTGGCATGGCCATGCACTAGATAGAATCAAAACTGCAAATCAAGCACAAACAAATCATAAAACACTGGAAGTACAAGACTTCTAGTAAACACCATGACTCAATCCCCCATGGCTTCCTAGTTCTTTCAAGGGTTCATAGATAAAAGCTCAGCTCGAGTCTTCTTCAAGATTTTATGGTAGTCCCTTTTGCCCTGTGATTCCCTACGTCACACAACAATAGCTCATTCCTTTATTCATGTCTTTACAAGATTAGAACTCAGCCTCTTAATATCTTAAATATCATCCTTAAGATAACAACCTGTCAATGCATGTTCATGAATATAACACATATCTACATAATATCAGACAAAATCAAGGTTAAGAAAACGTCTTGTATTCATACAAAGCACTCATTCATTTGGATAGTGAGGTTTGCAAACATAGCCAAAGGAATTCTCACCAAATTCCTTTCTTTTACCTTTTTACCTTGTTGCAATTGAGTCTTATTATGTGCTATTACAATCACCCAACTGTTAGTTATATACCCAAATCAATTGTTACCTTGTCATGCTAATGGCAAGCATGTTTCCCTAAAACTGTTCACACATGTCAGTCACATGTTCCAAATATCAAGACATCATGTCTATTAATTTTAAATCAACCTTTACCAATACTAAAAACCATGTCATATTCTACAATCAACTCAAAATCATTTTTCATAGTGCTACAACTAGTGCCCACTTGCACTCAAGTGCATATCAACTTTCTCAGCACATATTGTGTTAGTACAACCATATTAAAACAAGAGCATTGCTTCATGAAATCTTACAAGCACATACTCATAGCATGCACTTAATAAAGCATTCAAACAACCTGTAAACATACCCCCTTACTATCCATGGTCCACACTAAGGTAAAAGGAGGCAGTTACTATAATGGCCCAATCTCCAATGTCCAATTATGGAAATGGGATCTCCAAAGCTCTACTAAATTTTAACATACTTGCAAAACTTTATTTTCATTTCTCATACATTTTGTATGAGATCAAATCAAAAATGTTACACTTATTCCACTTGTAACATACTAACTAAAAACATGCCACATAATCATGTCACTTTTCCATTTCCTTACACGCAACTTTTCAAATTCCTTGCATGCAACATTTCAAATTCCTTGCATGCAAATCTTCAAATTATTTTCATGCAAATAGGCATAGATCAAACAATACTATTAAATTTTCCTTCAAACAATTACCATAATCTTACATTTTCTTCAAACAACTACTATACTATTACATTTGCATGTAAGCATTTCTTCAAACACTTTATATGCAACCTAATATAACAAACTATTTGCATACAAATAAGCATATATAAGCTATAATAATACTAATTAACATCAATATTATCCCCGACCACAAACAACATACTCATTGTGGCATTTTATCAAACAATTTGATTGTAATGGATCATTGAACCATTTAAGAATTTCATCAAACAGTTTGCATGCAAAATAATATAGAAAATCGTTTTTTTCATATCTCCTAAACTGTAGCAACACAAGTTATGGAAACTAAACCATATGATCAGCAGAGTCTTCCTCACTATGGTTCAAGTTTCAACATCTTAAATTTCATAGATGAAAAGTTATAACAAAAATACCAACACAATCCTATTTGGTGTATAATTCTAGGAGCATTCTGGAAGCTCACCTTCCACTAGTAATATCTCCTAAAATATAGTGACCCAATGTCTGAAATTTTTATCAAAATATAAATGGTATTTCCCCTCACTGTGGACAAATTTTTAGCTTATGAAACCACTCAAAAGAAAATTTATAACAAAAATGCCAACGTGACCTATTTGAGGCCTGATTTTAGGAGCATTCAGAAAGCTCAACTTCCTCTACTCATATCTCCTAACATATTGCGACCCAATATGTAAAATTTCTACCACATGTTTAGAGGGATTTCCCCTCAAGTTGGACAAATTTTCAATTTCTGGAACCTAGCAGAAGATAATTTATCACAATTTTCCAACATGACCTATTTAAAGATGCATTCAGGAGGGTCATCTTCCTCAAATCATAATTTCTAAAATATTGTGAACAAATGTCTAACATTTTAAGCACACTATCAGTGGTATTTACCCTCATTGTGGATAAATTTTTAGCTTCTAAAACTCCACATAAGAAAACTTATAGCGAAAATGAAATCAATTGTACTCCTTGATCCCTTTGCTCTTCATTTCATCTATTATAGAACCCATTTAGTCCAAGTATTTGAACCTGTAAGCTCTTATACCACTATGCAACCACCCCACCCCAAATTTTCCTACTTTAACATACTTACCCAGGTAAACATGAGCTGATAGCTACCATTCATGATCGAGCTTCTGAGATATACTTACGTAAATCAGGTCTAACTTTCCAACACATGATATTCATTTTTACAAACACTTTGTATCTAACATCGCCTGTAAATCATGATGCATAGTTTGGTCACTGTTTACATTAGTTTCATTAGATGTTCATCAAGAAGGCTTATTTCCCTCACATAATTGCTGCAATTAACACATATTATCTCATGCATCCATAAAAGATAATTAATATCATGTCAAACCATGAATTAGATCTAGATCAAGAGCACATCGTATAATAATAAATACACCATGCATGTAGCATATGCTTAACCAACAATAAATCCATGAAAACCAGTCATTTAAAAAATGGTAAATTAGAAATTATTCTCATTGATCATTAATAAAGGATAACACATATTAACATGTGAAAAGTACCAACCAAGTCAAGGACTTCCACGTACTATCTGACCATAGATTGGGTTGAACCAAATATTTCTTTTAACCAATCACCCCTTCACCATATTCCAATCATGAATGTAGGATATCATAGAATAAACCAAGAAAAAACAAACTGGGACTTCCAGCAGGCAACCCACCTCAATCCTCAACCAATGATTCCACCTCACGGACATACATAACTAACACCAACCAAATCAGTCTCTACCCAAGTGTTCATGGCTCTAGAGAGTTTGTTCCAACGATTAATCCAGGAACTAATAACTCAACCCACAACCTTTTAAGGCTCTAGAGTTTTTGGCCAACCCAACTCTAGGATTAGTAACTTGACCCACCAAGGGCTCCAGATTGTTTTTCCAACCCAGGGTCTAGGACTAGCAACTCAACCCAAGATGTTATAGGGCTTCCAGAGCATTTGTCCCCAACCAACGGCTCCAGGAACTAGTAACTCAACCCACATCCATAAGGAACTTGAGCATCAATTAGAAAAAAACAAGTGGAAAAAACTCACAACACCATGGATATCTAGGAAATTAAAGTCAAGGTTGAAACCACTTTCAATCCAGACAAATCTCCATGCTAATGACAACACATAACCAAAGAAACCACATACATATACCATGCATGCGAAAACCAACAAGGAGATCATACATGAAACTTGTTACCTACAAATCAATCCAATTGTATATGTTGATCCAACTATCTCCTTCCACATCATTTCTTATCATTTGCTTGCTTGATCCAAATCTAGGTGAATACTAGAGTGCTCCAAGCATGCTCCAAGAATGCTCTGAGTATGCAAGAGTATGAGAGAGAGAGTGAATGAATTGAGAGCTCCAAAACTAAACTGACAAAAGAATGGTCTGGCCAAGAAGCTATGAACTTATCCTTAGAATCCTTTTTATCATTGAGGCCTCTAATTTCTTCATTTTTCTTTCAATTTCCCTCTCATGAAAATTTGTGACCCTTCATCTTCCTTTTCTCCTATTTTCCTTTATTTTCATAAATAAATGCTAATTAATGTCACTTTTCCTTTGCCAATGTCTTTGCCAATTTCCTTAGCCATAAATAAATCTAAATTGATCCCCACTAGGTTGCTTTTCCCACCATTCGTCTTGGAATATGTGTCCCATGACCTTGGATTTATATTTTTTTACATGAAAACTTAACCTGGGGCTGATACACTATTAAGTTTTAATTAATGAAGGAGAGTGGTCTTCATAACTCCACCTTTAATGACTAAGTGAGAGATATCCCCTCATGGCTACATGCTTTGATTCAAGGGTGGATAATTATAAATGACACAATAGATATTTGAGCCTATGGCTAGGTGTAAAGTGGCTCACCCTTCAACAATTGTAGGAAACTATTGATCTTGAGTTAGATAAGTTCCCTTATGGGCTTTAAATTTTTAATGTAAAACATGTTTGATGAAATAGAAATTACGTTGTGAATTGTGTATATTTATGTGTCTTTGAGCTAAATTCACTTCTTGCTTTACATGATACATGATCATGGCATGAATTGGTAAATATGGTCACGATGACCATGTAATATTCATATGTCTGCCTATTAATATTTAATGTGCTCCTATGAATGTGTTTTTGTATTTATAGATATAATTGAAATATCTCGTTGAGCATGAGATTGATATGTTCTTAGTTTTAATTATTTTTGTTTTTTATTGTTGTAATACTCCTTTTGGTAAGAAAGATTTTATGGTTGAGAGGGCAGGAGATATTAACACCTTAGCCTCTTGGATGGCTAAGATAACTATTTGGTTGTGAAAGACTCATAATGAGTCACAACCATGGTCTACTCTAGATAGAACAAAGAATCTTTGAAAATATTTTTTATGTTAATAGGGTCATATTGATGATGTGGACCTATATGGAGGACCATAGGCCTTGATTTTAAGGTGGAGATTTAAAGTAAATATTCTTCATAGAACATTTGATGTAAAGTGTTAAAAATTTTAATAATGACCCTTGAATGGTTGGAAAATCTATTGAAAGGTTTTAATAGATATTGAATTTTTTTATAATCGATGTGAATGTTAAGAATTCTTGTTGGGATAATTGTGTGGTTAAACAACTAAAAGGTATCACTATCACGGTATAAGAATTCTTATATTTATTCTAGTGTTTGTGCCTTAGAAGGACTATATTCCTTGTGAAAGTAGGCCTTGATGCTAGTCTTTAATTGGTATTGTATTAGTTATACGATTTTGTTTATATGGTTTGAAGACAATGAGAAGTTTCACTCAATTAGGGAAAGTTTTGAACAATGGTCTCTTTTGAACCCTTGGAGAAAAATATTGGTTAAAGGTCATTTATTAAAGGATTTTGGTTGCCTTTATAGGCTAATGGGCATCTCAACATACTTAGAAGGACTTGGGAAAAGTATCTATCATGTAGTAGTCAATCCCAATCCTCAGGAGTAAGCATGGAAATTCCTATTGGAAACTTGTAATTTGGTAATTTGGGGACTAAATTTGGGGATTGAATCTTTAATCCGTAACCCCTTGTCACATGGGTCAATGGGGACCATTACCATGGGCCTATTTGAAGGGGCTATGGGGTCGGGGTGTAATCCAAAAAAGTAAAATATTTTATATATTTGAATGTGTATATATCCATATATTCGGAAGTCTCCTTGTTTGCATAATATGGAATTTATCAAGTGAAGAAGTTTTGGCATCGCAATATACAAAGTATGAAAATATGAGCATCTCTAATTTTCAAGCACAGAACTTTGGACATTCAAAATTCGTCAAGAACAGTAGTCTGAGGCATATAAAGTTTTGTTAAATCACTAAGGTCTAGATCAGTGGAACCAAATTTCATGGAACTAGGCATATCTGTAACCACAAGTTATGGGAGATCTAAAATCCAGGATTTTTAGAAATGTAGTGTTTTGCTAAAAAATAAAACCTGCATTTGGCTAGCCCATTTCCATAAAAGGTCAAATATTTTGGATACATAAATATGTATCTATCCAGTTTCCTTGTGTGCATCAATTGGGATTTATCAAGTGAAAAATCATTGGCTTCCAAATATACGAAGTATGAAAATATGAGCATCTATAATTTTCCAAGTATAAAGGTTTGGACGTTCAAAAAGTTTCAAGTGCATAAGTTTGAGGCATCTGGAATTTTTTTAGATCACGAAGTTCTTAATCAATGGAACCAAAGTGCGTGGAACTAGTGTAATAACCACACCCAACTTACCCCATGGGGTGGTGTTACTACTAATCCAACTCCTCTGGTACAGTTAGCAGAATGGGATATAATATATATTTTTTGGTCTTTTATCTTTTGTCCCTCAATGATTTGGATTATTAACGAAGGTCACCAACCTTCTTCTAGGTTTGGATGTTGCATCCTTACAGACATCCATGTCAACCTAGTGCTTTATCTCAGAGCATGCCAACTGCTCCCCCTCTTTCATCTCCAGGGTGGGGATGATCAAAACACATCATCCCAATCCCCATCATTTCATGTGTGTGTGTGTGTACTATGGAGTAGAGCTCGATTATAGAAGGATTGGTTTTAGCATTCTTTCTTGAGTTTCTCCCCCATCGACTCGCAATTCTCAGTGCCTCAGTTGTATTAGCTCGATAAGGGAGTTTGACTGTTTATGGGTAACCAACAAGGGTTTTGATTCCCTTACCAGTGTTTCTCTACACTAACTTCATTTTACAGCGACTCAGGTCCCCTTTCAGTTAACACTGAAACCCATGCATTGGTTTACACACACAAAGCTTGCGTCAATATTTTGATACATATATGAATTCCCTATATAGATATTTCTCCCTGCATTCAAGCATTTAGCATAAAATCACAACCTTTTGAATTATTTATCAAAGATTCTTTATTTTTAAATGATAATTGCAATTTTTGCACATTTCAAGCCATTCAGTGCAACTTAAATTTAACAGTCAACGTATATCATTGTTTTTAACCAGGTCCTCTATTTCAATCTAGATTATAATGTTATATAAATATAGTGATTACAGACACTAATAAGCTATTATTGACATTATTCAATGGAATGGACACATCCATTCATTGAAATTGGAGGTGTAAATGAACATTTATCTTATCTCTAATGGGAATGTGAGTCTAGGGAAAGGACTCTCCACCCAACCATAGATATATGCAACCAAAAATCACTTGCAGCTATCATCCCCAAGCTATATTGTAGAGTTTGAGGGGCTTTCTCAAAGGACCAGAACACCAAATGCCAGCTAAAACTAGGACTCCATAGGACCTCCTACCTCCACCCACTAGTCACTCGTAGTTGAATGATGCACCGGGAATTGAAAGGTTTCTTCTCCACCAAACTACACACATGGAATCCAAAGAAGAAAATATCCATCCTAAACACAGTGGTTCCACCCACTTTGAGGCATCTAGAACCCACTACAAAATTATAGTAAGAAAGGCTCTAGAGGTCCTCCCTCTAAGAATCCAAGGACACAATCCTCCACCCTCACCATCAAGGGAACCAAGAGAAAAACCATCACCACTCTTTATCTTTACAAGGACATGAGAGGGATTTATCCTCACCAAGGAGAGACCATCTTCATGCTAGTCATGGCAATCAGCTATTGTCAATGTATTTTATTCAATTTAGTAAATCCTTGCTCTTTTTTCCTTTGTGTTATTATTTGTTGAATGCTACTCAGATGGATGCTCTCTTGAATGAGTGAACATTGGAATGATGATCGTCTCCATGAGTTCGAACCCCTCCTTTTTCTCTATTTCCTTCCTTTCTATGTAGGTATTGACTTCCTCGTCCTTGTTACCTTGCAATATCTCATCCTCATAAATTCCTTGTCCTTTTTGCCTTGTTGTGGTCCTCAAGCATCAAGTTCCTACGCACTTCTCTTGCAGCCCAATTTAATTTATAAAACTAGCTTATTAAAGGCATAGCAATTGACCTTTAATGGTTGTCCAAATAGTCCAGATTTCCTACATAAGGAAACCTCACATATCCCAAGCAAACCAACTCCTCAGCTCTAAAATTTGTGTCCCTTTTTAACAGCCATTTTTAACATATTTTGTAAAATATTACATTGCATTTTCAAGAGGAAACCTGGGTTGGGGCTACCACAAACACCTCCCCCTTGAGGGAACATCGCCCTCAGTGTTTTTCTACTCACATGCAACATAAGGAAACAAAATAAAAACACATATTGCCTTATGGAGCTTTATATGTACAAATCTATATAGTATTTACAGACATACACACATTTTCCTCATCCAACAAATAAAAATGGATATGTTTCTCTCATGGATTTGACCATTTCCCTAGTGGCTTCCTCTGGCCCAAATGCCTCCGTTTCACTTTGAATTGCTCAATGTCTCGATTCTGGAGCATGAGTCTCCTTTGGTCTAGAATACACAATGGCTCTGGATGGAAATATTCCTCTCATTCCACTTGTACTACAAACCAATAAATCACATTATTAGAATCTTGCACATATCTTTTAAGTAAAGAAACATGGAAAACATGATGAACTTTAGCCGATGGAGGTAAGGCTAGCCTATAGGCCACTGGTCCAATCCTCTCAAGGATCTTGAAAGCCCCACAACATAATGGTGCCAATTGGCACACGACCCAATCTTTCAGAAACTCATCTTGGGTTTTATTCTCAAATAAACATGTTCCCAAACTTGGAACTCTTTATGTACCCTATGCTGGTTTGCATAAAAAAAAATTCTATCCTGTACCACTCTCAATTTTTTATTGATGATTTGAATTTGCAGCTCCATTTCCTTGAGCATAATAGGCCCAATTTGGACCCTATTCACAAGATCATTCCAAATGATAAGAGTATTACAACTCCTCCCATACAATGCCTCAAATGGACTCATTTTAATGGCTTCTTGGTATCCATTTTTGTATAAAAACTCCACAAATGGTAGGTACTCTTCCACTTCTTGGGTTGATGCATTACATACATCCTCAACATGTCCTCGAGGATCGTATTTGTCCTATTTATTTTCCCATTGTTTTGTGGATGATATGTTGTACTAAATTCCAACTCGGTCCCAAAATCTACAAAAAATTCCTTCCAATATCTTGAAGTGGACTTAGCATCTCGGCATGAAATAATTTTCTTTGGGATACCATGAAACCTCACAATTTATTTTATTAAATTTTAGCCACCTCACTAGTTGAATTAGTCGATTTGATAGACACAAAGTGAGCTACCTTGCTCAATATATCAATAACTACCATGATTGCATCATGTTTCCTGAAGGTTCTACGCAAACCTGTGATGAAATCCATAGAAAATACCTTCCATTTCCATTTTGGAATGGGAATGGGCTACAATAGTCTTGTTGGATGTTTGCATTCAACCTCACTTGCTAGCATTCTATACATTTAGCCACAATTTCTTCAAACTTGGCCAATAATAGAACATTTTAATGGTTGTAAGGATATTTTGATACCCTGGATGGCCTGAATAAGGCTTGACATGAAACTCTTTCATTATCATCCTCTTCAATTCTTCATTATTCACCACAAGAATTCTATTTTTGAACCTGATTAGGTCATCATCAGTGAGGTGATGTTCTTCACCCTCTTTACCTTGTGACAAATTTTTTTTAATGTGTTGATAAATTTCATCATGTCGTCCTACATTTTTTACCCTTTCTACCAGGTTTGATTTGTAGGAGCTTATGTATGCTATGTGATTTACTTGAATCCTTCTACCAAGTACATCAAAAACTTTGTTCTCCTTGCCTTTGATGTATTTAGTATCAAAATAAAACTCAAATAAGTGTGGCCAAACATCTAGCATCTCTTGCACTCAGCTTTGATTGCTCAAAAAAAATACTTGAGCCCACTATGGTATGTCATAAGTGTAAATTTTCAACCAAGGAGGTAATGCCTCCACATTTTCAAAGAATGAATGACGGAAACCAATTCTATATTATGAGTCACATAATTTACCTCATGCTCACTTAATTTATTTGGCTTGTAGCATACTACGTGTCCTTCCTGCATCAAGACTCCACAGAGTCCTTCTTTGCAGGAATTTGTGCACACTACAAAATCCTTGTTAGGATATGCAATTCTTAACACTGGTGCATTTGTGAGAAATTGCTTTAATTGTTCAAATCTTGTTTCACACCAATCTATCCACTCAAATTCATTTCCCTTTGTCGCAAAGTTGTGGTAGGATGGCTTATCTTGGAGAAATTTCTAATAAATCTCCTGTAATAACCTACCAGTCTCATGGATGATCTGACCTCATTCACATTCTTTGTTGTTGGCCACTTCATTATAGCTTTGATCTTCTATGGATCAATTGATATCCCTTCCTTGGAGATAAGATGCCCCAAATAGTGCATTTGTGACTAGAAAATGTCAAAATTGTTGAGATTTGCATAGAACTTGTGCTGCCTCAGCAATTGTTGCACTACATCCAAATTTTTTTCATGCTCTTCCTCTTTCCTTGAGTACACTAATATATCATCAAAAACAACAATGACAAACTTGTCCAAATAAGGATGCAACACATTGTTCATTAAGTAGATGAACGTGGCAGGTGCATTAGTAAGCCCAAAGGGTACCAATACAAACTCATAGTGCCCATATCGTGTCCTGAAAGTAGTCTTGTGAACGTCCTCCTCCTTAATCCTTGATGATATCTTGACCTCAATTCAATCTTAGAGAAGACTTTTTCTCTTCTCAACTGATCAAAGATATTATCAATCCTTAGAAATGGTTACTTGTTCTTTATTGTCACCTTGTTTAATTATTTGTAGTCAATGCATAATATAAGGGTTCCATCCTTTTTCCTTACAAATAATACAACTACTCCCTATGGTTACATGATTAGCCTTATGTAGCCCTTTTGTTTAGCATCTTCTTTAGCAATAATTCTAGTTGCACCATCTCAGGGGCGCTCATCCTATAAGGTTCCTTGGATGTTGGTGTTGCTCCAGGTACCAAATCAATAGAGAAATCTATCTTTGTATGAGGATGTATTTCAAGTACTTACACTACAGATGCATCTGCATACTACGTCAAAACTAGGTACTTTTTCAACAATTCACTTTCCTCACTCTTAATGTCACTGCCAACCTTCTCATCACTTAATATTTTCACTACAAACAGCATGCACCCTTTTCTACTACTATGCTTGGTTTGCATAGACATGATCAACCTCATTGAAGTAGGATTTTTCCTACCCTACAAAACTCTTCTTTTTCCTTTCTCATTTGAGCATTCAATTTATTTTTTAAAATAGTCCAATTTGGTCCTATGCAGGTGCAACCAATCCATGCCCAATAATATGTTGTATGCACCCAATGTAAATAAATTCAAATAAGTTGTGGCGGGCATACCACTGAGCTCAAATGCACATGATCTCACCCAATGGTAAATCTTTCTCTTAGTTTCAGTTTCCAATTAAACCATCCATGGTTTTGCATGTAATTCCTTGACCAAATTGCATCTTTATACAAGTTTTGGGGTGGTATATATGTAATTAGAACTTGGATCAATTAGAATTTAAACAATTTGATTACAAATATTCCACCTCAATGATGGATGCCTAGTGGTTTACCTAGTGGTTGTCTACGATTTCATAGATTCTAGGTAGATTGTGAGATACCTCTCCCACTAAGCGGTATTCTTTGGCACTGTAAATATTTGGTTCAACAATTTTTCTGGTGTGGAAAATCATTTTCCTGTGGTTTTCACCACATGTCTAGCATTTTAATTGATCATTGCCTTCAAACATATCCTTCTTTCGTGCTAGTTGTTGGACATTTCCCTTAACTACCACATTATTGTTCTGTTGAAATTGATTTGCAACGGTTGGATTCTTACCTTCCCCCTTTTCTGAACTTTTCTTAGGCCAATTCTTCTTAATTACGACGTCATTACTTGCCTTCAAGTCATTATTAATTTTCGGTTCATGTTTTCCTACTCATAGGAGTGTTTTAGCCTTTTAATGGCATCCTTCAAAGTATGGGGTTCTAACAACTCAATTTTGTCTTTGAATGTCATAGGAATCCCGCTAATGATCCTTTGAATCTTGGCTTTTTCATCCCTGATATATGTCACATACCTTAATAATTACAAGAACTTGGTAACATACTCATCATCTATCAATTGTCCCATATTGGGTTCTATTGATACCTCGAAAATCGCTGCAACAACATTGGGGAAACCACCTGGTCCGGACCTTAGTGCAGCTCCTTTTCCATTTGGGATAGTGGCTTCGACTGGGGATAATGGGACCAGTTTCCCAGAAATAGATAAATGGGATGAGTGAACGATTTATAGATAACACTAGTGGTGAGCGAAAGGCTAAAACTATTGACAGAAATATAAATAAATGAAACTATCCCGGGAATCTATTAAGCTCTAAAGTGTAGCGTTTGATGTTCTATGTCTAAAAGACAAGCATACAGATGACTGTATCTTCACAACATAGATATTAAATCTTTTAAGATTGTTGTGCTTAAATAGTTAAGCAGAGCGATTGAAGCGAAATTACCACACTTTATACATTTATATCATTGTCATACACACGATTAAAAGCAAAGGCAGATCACTAAACACCCAATAGTGGAATGAATAAGATTTGTTGTTATAGCGCATGCATATAATCAACAATATCAAGAATAATTACATAACAATTCATATAAATGGAATGAACTCAGACATAGATAGAAATACCATATGAGCTGCGTGACACTCCCAGATATCAATCGCTATGTGCAGTTCTTCCTTTAACGCAAAAAACATTCTTCAATCAACGAAAATAGTGCACAATTGTATAAAGAAACTTCCTCATTAAAGTAAGAACAATTGGTCGAGTTTCATAAAAGAATATTGGCTGAAGCACAGTAGTGCAAACTTCAGTCTATTAAGTCTCTTACAAAATTTTATGACCCTTTCTAAAAACATGAAAGGGTCTATAAATACAATACTAATCTAAATATCTATTAAACAGAAATGCTACTTAAACTGATATCAATAACTTTTGTTCCTATTTTGTCTAGCGATCTGGTGAGCTGGAGGGTGATTCATTGAGTCGGTTGCTTTCCTTTGAATCTGAGCTGATTGATTGCAAGCATTGGCTCAATTTCCAGAGGTTTGTTGAGGCGCGAACTGAGCTGGGCAGCATAGGTGGCATCTTGAATGTCGGGAATCATACACTCGATGGCATCTGTTAAACACTTCAGGGTGGCTCTTTGTGTATGTAGTTTAACTAGGAAGTGCCAATACGTTTCCATGTTTAAACTATTAATCCCGGCGATTAATCTTCCTCTGCCTTCTAACTCAGGATAACATGATTCCTCCAATGCATTTGTTGTTGTAATCTTTCCTGGTGTACACTAGGAAATCATGTTTGCTAAGTAGAGAGTGTTGTTAACTAAATCAACTAAATTGCTAGAAGTTGATCTACATCTTGAAGCTGCTCTCTCTGCTTTCATCACCTGAGTGTGCCATTCTGTGAAAAGTATATCCTTATGAGTTTCAAGTATCCTGGGCAAATTTGCTGCTTTTCCCTGATCGGAATCTTGCCAGTCAAGATGTGCAATAATGGCCTCATCGGCTTGATTCAATTCATCTCTGGCTTTCTCTACCTGCTCATTTATAGATATAGTTCATTCGCATAGTGGCTCTGCTTGAGTGATCTGTTGACATAAGAGTTTAATCTGAGATATTAGTGCATTGTTTATCAAGGATGCTTCTTTTCTGAACTCTGTCACCTGCGAAGCTCCTTTTATCTTTTCTAGCTGCAATGATATTTGAGCGATTTGCTCATCTTTGGTTTTCACCATTTGCTCGTTCGCTGTTTTCAACTTTTCCAATGCCTCCGTTAATTCATTCTGTTTCTGGATCGCATTCTGGTCGATCCTTTGCTTCTCCGCTTCCAATTGCTGGGCTAATTGATTATTCATTTGCTTTTGTGTCACCAACTGCTCCTCTGCTTGCACTGCCCTCTGCTTTGTCTCGGCCAATTTCGTCTGTAATGTGGAGATTTCTTGGTCCTTATTCTTTAATAAAAGGCTTACCTTCGATGCTTTGTCAATTTTTGCTGCCGAATAGGCTCCAGCATACTGTGACAATTTAGTTAGATCATAGGAGGGGTCCAATTTCTCCTTCCATACTACATTACCCGTGACCATTTGCTCTGAAAAGATAGAAGGTTGATCAATCCTTCGTCTTTTCCTTGATCGCTTTACAACTACTCTATGCCTCGGGCTGTAGAAAACATCCAATGGAGGAATATCTTCTACCTGCAGAATGATCTGATCGGTGGGACCTTTTGGAATTATTTCAATATCCTTAGACTTAGGTGGGCCGCTGGTTCCACTTAGAACCTGAGATGAAGTATCATCTCGCATGTCGCTAGTCTTAGAAGTGTCTGTATCTTTTGAGCCTTTTCCTCCACTGATGATAGAATAAAACTGTTGCCATTCCTGGAGAAATTTGGGGTCTGTGGTAGTATCTACATTGGCATCAGTGGTGATCTGTTGCGCTTTCTTTGTTTGAGACTCTTTCTGTACTTGTTCCTGTTTTTTCTTATGATGCTCCTCTCGTTCCCTTTGTTGTTTATCCTCATGCTCTTTCTTCTGTTGTTCTTCCTGCTCCTTCCTCTGCTTTTCCTCTTGTTCCTTCCTCTGTTTTTCCTCCTGCTCCTTATTATGATCTTTTGTTATAGCAGGAGGTTCCTTTGTCTGTTGCCGACCAGGCTCGCTTGATGATGTCGCTGGGGTTGTCGCTAATAAATCTAGAGCAGAGTTTGCAACCTCTGCTTTCTAAGTTTATTAAACTCAATTAACCCTTCATCATTGTATTTCATCCTAGCGAGTTCTTTAGCTTGACCTATTGTTTCAATTGAAGTGAACAGGTCATCGAACATATCTTCCTGATGCTCAAACGTTGTTAATTTGGCATGTTCTAATGTGGCATAGGCGACTAGCTTCGGATCAAATGCCCTGTTTGGGATTGTGGCCAGAGATAAAGATTGAATCTTTGTAGCTTCCTTTTCTGCATGTTTAAGATCGTGCAGCGTAAAGACACCACACCTTAAGGGAAAAGTGGGCCAGCCTCTTTTCTTTTCCTTTTTGAGAGTCTGTGTAGTACTCTCAGCTGTAATCTGATAGGCAATTTCTCTTGCTAGTAGCTTATCTGGAACATATAAAGGGAGAACATGCGGGTTGGCTTGGCTTCCGTAAACTCTGATATAGGTAAAATGCTCTTCTCCAAACCAACTAGCTACTGCTGGTAAATCAAAGGAAGCTTGGTAGGAAATCTTCGAAATGGGTTTATCAAAAATGGAATAATAAATGGGAACCATAAATCCATTACAGATTTGATACAGGTGGTTTTTATAAGAAGACTTCCACAATTTTCGGTGATATATATGAATGGGCGAGGGGTCCTGTGCAGTCCACCTCTATCCAAGAACAGGGAATTCGGAATTGAAACACAATGTGTCTAAGATATATGCGCTATAATAAAATGGGGGGATTTTCCTTTCAGTGACCACAGTCTTATTTCTAAAATCACGAACAGCTACTGCTAGTTTATTCGAGAGGACAGTAGCCCAGTCCATAATTATACTGTTTACTGCTGCCTCCATAAGAGGAACCATTTCTATGGTAAAACTAGTAGAGTTGTGTAAACCCCACAACCTACACATCATTATACCCGCATAGAAATAAGGAGAAGCCAAAGAATCAACTGAGTACTTACCGGAAGACTCGTGTTTGTGCTTGTTTGGATTTTGTCTCCAATCCTTGATGGGTTCGGATTCAATTTCATTTTCGCTCGCGAACTTCTCCAGGAAGGCGTTGTTGTATATCTTCTTTGGCTCGGGTAAATGATACATTTGCCTTAAGTCCTCTGCCTTGAATGATCCGAAAATCCTCCCATCTCTGGTGCTAAACGTTTTGTCCATGATTGGGATTTCTTCAATTGCCCATTGCACAACGTCTGTGTATGGGAGGATTTGCTCCCTGGCCGCTATCCTGTGAAGGAAAGAGTCGGCCAAATCTTTGAGAGTGCAATCAGACTTCCGTAATGAATCCGCGGTAGCTTCTGTTAGCGTCTTCTTTGGTTTCTCGACCTCAATTAAGTCATAAGTGCCTTGCCAAGTCACTCTGGTAAGGCCTGTGCATGTAGTATCAGATATTAGGCCTTTCTTCTTATTTGCAGCAGCTTGTCCTGCGACTGGTGGATTGGAAGCACCCGCAGTCTTCTTAGACTTCTTACCCATCATGCTCGAACTCTTGTCTATGAATGAATTCTGCACAGAGAGGCAATTGTGCGTAACACAGAGAGATAGCGATAAAAACTTGCAATTGATAACAAATGAATAGATGCGCAGCAATATTTTCAGCTTTTAAAACGGGCGCGGAGACAATCCTTAGAAAGATTTTAGGACATGATTTCATTAATTGGCCGTGTAAAACCTGCCACCCTATAAATGCCCATTATATCATTATTCGGTCGAGAAATCTCCTTAAGCATGCAATGGACGTATTGGTGGCTGAGCGGAAGCGATTATGCCTTAAATATGAATAAATTGAGCTTTCCAATCACTTTAACATCTTTTTATTGAAAACTGTGCCTTATCGCATCGCATCGGGGGTATGATAAGTCCACCTTAACGGTATGTATCGGGTACCGCCGATCGCCGAATGCGATATCGCATTGGCGAAAAGCCTTATGTGCATTGAGACTTAGGCGAAGGTAACCCGCCGATCGCCGAACGCCGATTGCGCATCGCATTGGGGTAAATGGAATGGGGCGCTTTTGGTTGTGCATTGGATATCGCCGATCGCCGAATGCGATATCGCATCGGCGGAAAGCCTTGTGTCACTTTATATGTCTCTTATGTCATTGCGATATGCGATCTTGCAATCGCTTTATCGCAATGACCAAGATTCGCTTTATTTCCTTAAATGGGTATTGTTTAAAAAAGGTTTTATAAAGTGCTCATTTGATTATCGGACCTTTTGTTAAATAAAAGTATTGATATCAACTTTATTTTAAAGGGACCCATTTCATAGTTTAATGTTTTATGAATAAAAATGATATGAAATGGGGGGTTGTTTGTAGAGCTCAAATGCACATGATCTCACCCAATGGTAAATCTTTCTCTTAGTTTCAGTTTCCAATTAAACCATCCATGGTTTTGCATGTAATTCCTTGACCAAATTGCATCTTTATACAAGTTTTGGGGTGGTATATATGTAATTAGAACTTGGATCAATTAGAATTTAAACAATTTGATTACAAATATTCCACCTCAATGATGGATGCCTAGTGGTTTACCTAGTGGTTGTCTACGATTTCATAGATTCTAGGTAGACTATGAGATACCTCTCCCACTAAGCGGTATTCTTTGGCACTGTAAATATTTGGTTCAACAATTTTTCTGGTGTGGAAAATCATTTTCCTGTGGTTTTCACCACATGTCTAGCATTTTAATTGATCATTGCCTTCAAACATATCCTTCTTTCGTGCTAGTTGTTGGACATTTCCCTTAACTACCACATTATTGTTCTGTTGAAATTGATTTGCAACGGTTGGATTCTTACCTTCCCCCTTTTCTGAACTTTTCTTAGGCCAATTCTTCTTAATTACGACGTCATTACTTGCCTTCAATTCATTATTAATTTTCGGTTCATGTTTTCCTACTCATAGGAGTGTTTTAGCCTTTTAATGGCATCCTTCAAAGTATGGGGTTCTAACAACTCAATTTTGTCTTTGAATGTCATAGGAATCCCGCTAATGATCCTTTGAATCTTGGCTTTTTCATCCCTGATATATGTCACATACCTTAATAATTACAAGAACTTGGTAACATACTCATCATATATCAATTGTCCCATATTGGGTTCATAGAACTCTTTCGCTTTACCATCATAATAGTGCTAAGATAAATATTGATCTCTAAAGAAATTTTAAAATCCATCCCAAGTTATCTCCTTCTCAACAATGCCTCCAACATTCTTCAAATCTTCCCACCATATATTTTATTTTCTCTTCAAGTTGTAGTTGGAAATCCTAGCTTTCATATTTTCATAATAGTCATGAATTATAAAAAAATTCCTCATGCCCAACAACCAAGCTTTCGCCTCTTCTGGTTTCTTCATATCCCCATCAAAAGTCAGTATCTTGGCTTTCTTAAACTCCTCAGGCATGTAATACTTTTCCTTCCGTTCCCGATGGTGATAGTTGTGATAAGGAGAGTGATGGTGGTGCCTTCTAGTAGCAGAATTAGATGGTCTACTAGAATGATGCACATGTGTCCTGGTTCTTCCTCTTGGGGTGCTCAATGGTCCATTTACTTACACAATATACTCACTTTCCTACCTATGCATCTTCTTGGACCTGCTACCATTTGCCCCATTTATTTCTTCTTCTGACTCCCGAGGGCTCCTATTGTCCCTCTAACTATCCCTCACCTCAGATTTCCTCTACCTCTGCAAATCTGAAATACTTTGCAAGATGAATACATTTATCTCATCTTATCTCTCTTGAGCTCTTACCAACGTTTCAATGTCTGATTTGAAGCTTCTAACTTCATCCCTTAGGCTTCTCAATGTATCCAATCAATCTAGAGAGTGATCCCCTCCCCCTTGGTCAATTGAACTTTCTTCTTCATTAGCCCTTACCCTTTCACTTCCATGATGTGATTGGTAAAAGTTGTACTACACCATACCAATCCTCAATGTTACATTTTGTCTCTGCCTTACAATGCTTGTGATGTGTTGTCAATCACACACATTGTTAGATACTTCATGTCATAAATAAATAAACGCAATTCATGACCATGGACTTTGCATTCATGGAATTTCCACAGTCATCTTTGCTATGGAAAAACAACCATGTCAATATGTCAATTGTATTTAATAAATTATATGAACCAATCCTACAATAGGAAATTCTAATGTTAGGTCATAATTACTAAATACATAACATAATTATTCCATGTTCCCACTCCATATAGAGTTATTATAATGGACCAACTCCAAAAAACAATCCAAATTAGTACATGATTATAACAAAACAACAATTCACTAAGTGTAACACATAGGGCTACAAAATTCTCAAATTATTACAACTGTTAATTGTTCAATCATGCCAACTATTTAGTTTTCTACCATTTTAATAGATGATAGAGTGAATATACCAATTAGGCATGCAATTAACTTATTAGGCTGGCTTTTAACACCTAAACAACTTGTTTAGTTAATTTTTGAAAATCGTTACTTTCTAATGATAGAGCCCATCCAGTTTTGTTGTTGAGCCTAGATGCTTTGATGCCACTTGCAACAATCACACCCCACTTACCCCATGGGGTGGTGTTATAGCTAATCCAAATCCTCTGGTATAGTTAGAAGAATGGGATAATAATACTATTTTTTTGTCTTTTATCTTTTGTCCCTCCAAGATTTGGATTATTTAATGAAGGTCACCAGCCTTCTTCCAAGTCTCATACCCAGACTCTCCTAACCTTGCCATATATATATTAAACTACAAATTATTGTTTCATCCCATTGGTCCTCCACATCATCCCAATGTTTTATCTTGGCGCATCCCAACTACTCCCCCTTTTCCATCTCTGAGGTGGGCATTGAAGAACATCAATAGGTTTGGTCTTCATAATTGTATAATGTAATTTATTTGTCAAAAGAAATTTTATAATGACTTATTAAAGAATGTTTTTCATGCTTGGGTCATCGTTTTTATATGTCGAATCCTCTATTGTAGGCTTCTAAGTTTTATATTGAGTCAATAGAGTCATTGTCAATTTTATTAGACCCTTCTTGGGCTTTTGTATCATGTAAAAAGAATTATTTTTGAGTCAAATAAGTCATTTGACAACTCCACACCAAGTTGGCCCTATCCTGATGAATTCAACCTACATTAGGGCAATATGACCCATAAGAAGGCTATATATAAGAGGCAGTTCGATTCATTTTCTACACTCCTGCAACAATTTCGATACACAAGAAAGAGAGGTAGAAAAAGGTGTGAAATTCCAAGAGAGGGAAGAAGATAGAAGGAGAATAAAAAATCGAAGTTTTGGGCCATATTTCTCTCACGCATGCGAAGTTATTGGGATATTCTTGGGGCCAAAATTCTAAATTCCACTGCAGGTCGAAGTTCTATTGCTAGGGTCAAAGTTCTGCTACTGGGGATGTTGAAATTCTACTGCTACCAGGTTGAAGTTGTTGTTGGGAGAACTTCACTTGAAGAAGAAGTAAAGGATGACTTGGTGATTTGGAGAAGTCTCAGTATCTAGGTCAAAAGAGTCTTGGGCTATCTCATCTTGTCTTTGAATCTACTGAAGGAAGAGTTCTAGCTAGATTTTTCCCTTATGGGGGTTTTTCCCTAGTTATCTGCCTACATCTCGTGTCTCTTTTTATTTTGATCTTCATATACACATATATTGGTAATTTCTTGATGAAACATAATATAATAAAGAAGTGAAAGAAGCCAAGATAATTCACAAGTAATTATCAAAGAAGAGGAATCAAACCCTAATTACTACTAGCGTTGATTTCTCAACATGGTATCAGAGGTAAGGATGAATAAGGTTGGATATCACTTTGTTGGATTAGAAGAAATGATTACTCCCTCTATGACAAGTTACTTAAATATGGGATTCAATATCATAAGAATTGCAGGAAGATAGATTGGAATTATCATCTACAACTTATCTAAGAAAATCAAAAGCGAAGAATTATTGGTTGTGCTTACAGGTAATATTTATGATGACAATGCATGGATCATTGATAGTGGATCATTAAGACATATGACATGAGAAAGTGGAAAAATTCATACTCTATCAAAGGAACAATCATCTCATGCAGTGGAGCTAGGAGACAACAATAGTTATGCAATCAAGGGCCTTGTATCTACATCATTGAAGCTTGAAAATGAAGAAAAGCTACACCTCAACAATATACTATATGTTTCAGGTTTGAAAAAGAATTTATTTTCAATTTCTTGTTTAAAAGATAAAGGAGATATGATTGTCTTTGTAAATGGTAATTTTTTGGTTTGTGGGAATTATTCAAGCATTAATAAGGAAAAAGTTATTGAAGTTCATGAAGGAAGACTATATAGAGTTATAACACCATCTACTCAAGCACTAGTTCACTTGGAAATCAATCCTATCGAATTATGGCATAGAAGTTATGGGCATATACACTACAAGATAATTCCCTCACTTAGTCAAATGGTAAATATCAAAGAAGATCGTGGAGTATGTATGGGATGTGCTCTGAGAAATATTGCAAGGAAGCCTTTTATAAGTAGTGACACAAGGTCTAAAGAAATATTAGACTTCATTCATTCCAATGTGTGGGTCAATGTCTATCAAATCTCTTGAAGTCCATATTTATGTGACTTTCATTGATGATCATTCTAGGAAAATATGGCTCTATCTTCTTAAGACAAATGACAAAGTATTTAAAAATTTCAAGGAATTTAGATATGAGTTGGAGACCTTAACCGAAAGAAAGATAAAAACTTAGAGTCTTGACAATGGAAGATAATACACTTCAAAATAATTCATTGTATATTTTAAAGAAGCGTGTAGTAAGAGGGAGATCATTGTTCCCTACAACCCTGAGTAGAATGGAGTTGCAAAAAAGAAGAATACAACCATTGAAGAATGCATGAGGGAACCTCCACCATTTTATCAAAATATAAGTATAATTTTCCTTGTTTTCTTTATGTTTTGTTTTCCTCTCATATCAAGGCTTGTTTGAAGGATATGCTAATAACCTTTTATATTTTCCATGTTAGGAAATCTTGATGAATACTCAAGGGTCATGGAGAAGACTTCAAAGGATACACTTGAAGTATGAAATAAGTTCTATTGAAACCTTTCAAGAATTAATGTCCTACAAGGTTTGTTAAGAAACAACTCAAGATATGCCTTAGCCTATAAGCTTTGTTACGAATATCTCTTTATATAAAAGTATGGTCATTCTTCTTTTAAATGTTTCTCTACATTACTAAGATCGTTATGTATAGGGTTTTGAATCGTAAGAGGTTCGTGTTTGGGTGATTAATCATTATATTAAATCTACCCTCA
Organism: Pinus taeda; assembly: GCA_000404065.3. Taxonomy (NCBI): domain Eukaryota; kingdom Viridiplantae; phylum Streptophyta; class Pinopsida; order Pinales; family Pinaceae; genus Pinus; species Pinus taeda. Next base: position 88,851 of record APFE030393704.1, read on the forward strand.
TTGTATTTTTATCATTCGTATGAAACCCTAAAAGGTTCTCTATAAAACCCTAACCTAAGGGTATGTCTATAGTTATGAAAATCTACTCTACTTAGGGTTAATGATGAAGTCTAGAAATCCTATTCTCTTATTTAGAGTCTTGGTATTGTTATAATAAATACCCTAGTCCTTTATGGTTTGTTGTTAATGTTTAAAATTAAGCCCCAGACCTTTAGGGTTTGATAAATTAGGCTTTATTACGAAAATATTTATAATGTCTATAGTAAGATTCTATGGATAAAACCCTCGGTGTATATTTATTTGTATGACCAAAAACCCTAGTTTGAATAAATGGTTATATATCTAACTTTGATGTATTGACATTTGTATCCTAGGTTCACCTAATAAATATTGATGAGAAATGAATCCTAGATATGTATATTAGAGTATGCTAACCTAATTGTTGTTGCTCATGTAAATTATAGGGTTTATAACAAAGCCCTAGTATAGATTGATATTCTAGGATATGATAATAATTGTTTAAATATGATTTAGCCTAGGGTTTGCAACAAACCCTAGTAAATGTATGCCATGTAAAAGCATATTTTTGAAACCTTAGATAGTGCTATGATTGGATTGTTATTGGATCTCTGAGATCTAAGGCTTTGTGTCTCAAAGATGGAATCTAATTTTTACCTTAATTCATGGTAGAATCTATCATATATCTCTAAAAGCAATATTGATTCCCTAGATATAATGAGACTGATATCTTGATTGATTTTCTCTAAGTCTTGACGATAAAGTCTAGGGTTTATGAGAAAGCCCTAGAAACAAGTTGTCTAGAATATAAAAAGGTGTATCTCATCAACCTAACTAGGTTTAGTTGTTTAATGTAAAAAGTCTAATGCTTCCATTGACATGATTTTGATATCGCTAACTTCATGCTTTTGTATATTTGTTTTTGGTTGTACCTTCTATTAATGTTTTTCAGGTACATAATATTCAAGATGATAAATATGTTCATATAAGCATGATGAAGGAAGCATATGAATGTTGATCGTCAAGGAATGAAGCCAAGAAAGTTTCTTCGATGTTATAAAGGAAGGAAGTTGTTGATCTCCCTACATTAAGAGGGAGATTGGATAGAAGAAAGGGTACATCTCCCCAGTTGAGAGGGAGGGCGTATTATGATAGTCATGATAGATACCTTGCAGAAGAAATTGGAGAAATAATTGGTGCTACTAAAAAAATGAAAGAAGAAAAAATCTTTTGACAAATTGAATATGGATAATTTGATGATGATATTAGCAACATATGAATAATTGAGGACCCCAAAGGTCTGTGCTTACTTTTATTTTTGAAAGTTTATTATTTCTTGGTGTGTAGCTATAAAAAGGGTCTCTTTCACCTCTAATTACCTCACATTAATATGTCAATTTGGGAACTTTTTGTTATTTCAAAGAGTGTCTCAATCTGAAGCTATCATTTGCTAGAGTAATGCTAGTAGCACAATGTTTGAAAATACAAGAGTAAACGGATGCTTGTTTACAGCTAACTACTTCAAAAGATTAAACCACACATTCAGAAAACTAAGCTTTTTATCAGTCAAGGGTTCAGTAGCAATAACCCATCCCTTTGTAAACTGATGGAAAATGAAACTAGAGAACAGATCGTGGATCTAGGAGTCGTACAATAGATGTCAATGCTCACTACAGCCTGAGATCTTTCTTCACACCAAGATAACAAATAACAAGAAATGAAACGGCAAATAAGAAATGGAACATCAATTAAGAAATAGAACAGCAAATCTGAAATGGAACAACAGTTAAGAAATAGAACAGCAAATCTGAAATAGAACAACAGTTAAGAAATAGAACAGCAACTAAGTCTAACAAGCAGTAACACCTTAGTCTATAAGATCGAATTCACTAATTGTCATCTACAGGAATTAAATGGAAATCCTTCACTCTTAAAGGCGGATTGAATAACACACCAAAATGGAACAACACTGATTAAAGATGAATTCTATAACAACACTTGAAAACCATATATACACACATCACACTTGAATAGTAATCTGATCCAGTTATCACTCTCAGTTAGAAAGAGTACGAATGCATTTCAAAATAGAACAGCATTGTTTATAGATCCAACAATCGCAAAGAACATAACTTCCAAGATGAATTCTGTAATGTTAATGAACAAGTGCACAACACAAAGGCTCTGTAATTAAACAACAACAATATTATGTAAAGACTAGCAGTATTATATCAACACCTAAAGGAACAATAATACGATGCAAAGTCAATACAATAGTTATGTCTTTAGAAACCTTAATAAATTAAACATAACAGAGCATGTGATGTAAACTTACAAAACACATCAGATTACCAAATAACGTCGATAAGCAAACCACGCATAAACCAAACGTAATGGTACAGGAGCAAGTGTCCTCCAGGGCTGGGCCCTTAGCCTCCAGGGGTACACCGCTTGAAGTTATTCCAGACTCAAAGATGAAATAATAACCAAGTTTGTATTAATGCATAAAGTGAAATTACAATAGATCAGTTCCTAACGAGACTTGATGATCAAAGTTTTGATCTTAAAGGAAATTACATAAAACATAACAACATCTCCCCTCCCGAGCTAACAGTGCTGTCCCTTTTATAAGGGTGAAGGTAGAGATATCTAAGTGCAGAAATAGATAAAACAGCGATCCCTCAGGATCAAGGATCCTGAGGGATTCGCCGAACCGTTAGTCCTCAGTCATTTCTTTTCTTTCTTGCGTCGAGCCGATATCTCCACTTCCTTTCCAGGGTTGATTCGCTTTGATTTGCTTTGCCTTGTTTGCATACGGTCTCCCATCAAAGGGACAGTGGTTAACCCATCCTTGTCCTTTCCTTTGGAACGACAACTTCTCGTTTTTCCTTCTTCCTGCATAAGGAAATGACAATTGTCAGTGTTTTCGTCTTGCATATTAATCTCATATGTTTCATTATAATTCCTTATCATTTTCCGAGTTCATGATGCAAAAGGTTTGTAAGTTCTAATAAAAAGATGCTGAAATAATTACCAAAAACATACCTTCTTTAGTACTCCACACACCCCCCTGCTTACCCTTTTTCATGCCCTCATGAAAACATTGTAGTTGACGTGTAAGGCAGTGAGTGAGTAGGATGGAGATGGTATCTGATGTGAAGGCCTACATCCATGATGCGTAACTAGGTATTCAAAGAAATGGCCTGTCTGACCCTCAGGCATCTCATACAGGGCTTGGTATCCAGGTGCAAGGTGCCAAATAATTGGACTTCGGAACCTATATCCTAACCAAGATGGCCCTGCCCTCAAAATGACTTCGCCATAGTGGTGCAAGCGATTGGCCGCTAATTTAAAATTTTCATACTTAAATGGTTCCGTGAGCTGGATATTCGGATTAGAGATTTGATACCGAAATTTAGCCGCATCAATGGCAGGGTCTTTGATAGAGAAAAAATATTCTAATCCCTGTCGAATGATTGCCTCATGCATGGGTCCTAATGCTTCAATTACACCTGGAGTCTTCATGAGGTTTCTATGTTTTCTCCACAACTGTACTGGATCCCTAAGCTCAGCTCTTATCCATAAATCTAATCCGTTTTCTTGTCTTTGGAAAGCATTATAAGCTTTAAGTCATTTAATTTGATTAACCCCAAATGACATAAATGCCTGTAATTGGATATCCCCAACAAAAGGGCCAGGGTGCAGCTCGGTCTCCTGGTCTAATACAAGGTTATGTAAATAAAATTCACACAGTAGTCTCTGAACTTTTACCCTGTAGTGCTTACAGTGGTTTATAAAATCATCGATGGTGTTAATTTGTATGGGAGCACCTGCTTTAACAGCCTTTATTTTTAATTGCAAATATCGTTCCATTAAAAACAAGGCATAATTCTTAGTAGGGGCTCTACATGCTAGGACGTCATTGTATAAAGAACATAAGGTATCCATCTGCTTGATAACTTTATCTAACCTATGAGTTACCTTCGCGACTTTTTCTTCTTCCCTTTGCCACACTTCAAAGGCCTGGCTTTCGGATAGATTGACGTTCCTAAGCTGCTATTGTAGCTCTTCATACTTTTCTCGAGGGACCGTTTGCTCTCTAAGCTTTTTTGCTGCTTGCTGAGCTTGCTTCAAACCCTTTCGTAGGGTTACCATTTTCGGATCTCTTTTCCATGCGGCAGTGGAGGCCGGGAGTTTTACCTGAATTTTCCTATTACGTTGTTTTGAATTCATGACTCTTATCTCTCCCGAAGGTGGTGTCTCCATCTGAATTTCCTTATCGCGGGTCAACATCTCATCCATTTCTATCTTAACGTGGATATCAGTCCATTGCTTTTCCTTTGGAAGATGAACAACAGTCTGTTCCTCAGCATCATTTGGAATAGCAGCCTGGCTTTCGACAGGGTTTTGAACAGCAGGATGGACTCTGATCCTCTGCCCCTTTGTCTTGAGGGGTTTTGCTGGAGTGGTTGCATTTTTCCTTCTCGAAGTCCTTTTTACCTTTTGCCTTGCTTTTATAATCCTAATCTGTTGGTGGAGCCGAACTATTATATTCAGTAATCTCTGTTGTTCCTTTCGCAATTCCCTAATTTCCACAATTTCCTTAGAAGGAACAATAGGCTGTTCACTGTGGCCTGGACTGTGACTAATTCCAATGATTTTCTCTCTGGGGTGTTTCTTCATTGCTCTGCTCTGGTTGTTCCGGGGCAAGAACCCTAACTGGTTCTGTTATTTCTTGGGCGACCTCCTTTTCTGCCCCCGTTTCCTCCAGAATTTCTTCTGGTGTCTTCTGGCTAGGAACGGATTATTCTTGTTCAGCATCTCCTGTCATATTTTCATCATGAACAGGAAGATTCTCTTCTTTTGCCTCCTTTGCATGTCATTCTTCAGGTGCATTTTCCTCCTAAGGTTTTTCTTCGGCATGGAGGTCTGATGGACTAGAAGGTTGGCCATATTCGCCCATATTGGCCAAACCTTTGGCCAATTCATCTTCTCCCAATGGGTCCTGCAATGGGCTACCTTCCTGCTATTCCGTTTCCTCCTCCTACTCAGATTGCTTGGCTTCTTCTTCTTTTTCTCCTTCTTCTTCATATTGCATGGCTTCTTCTTCTTTTTCTCCTTCCTCTTCTTCCTGCATTCCTTTCTCATCGTCTTCCCCTTCTAATCGCGGGGGTTGCTCATCTTCTATCTCTACCAGTTGGCTGGTGTTTTCTTGGGGCTTCTCTAGCCTCCCTCATAGCTGTGCTAGCCAGACCGATTTCTTTCGTTTCTCTGGACGCTCAGGTGTACTAGTGGCATGTTTACGATTTGGAGATGGTGTGGTCAATCCTCCATTTATCATGGAAATTAGCTCTTCCCAGCTGCTCTACTGCTGGGTAAGGCTATGGCTGACTATTAACTGAATCAACCCATGATGACTAACAACTGACTCTGCATGTTGTGCCTTTTTTATGCTCCGTGCAACATCATGAAGTAATGAATTCAAAAATACAGGTAAATTTACAAATCATTTTTGCTTTAGTACAGCTAAGAGTTTAAGATGTCGTGGTCTTACCACGTCTTTTCTGCCTTCACAGGTGATGTAGCTTTGAATGGTCTTCACCAATTCCACCCACGACTCTCCTAATGTTGCTGGTAGAACCCCCTTTCCTCTAATTTTCAGGCTCTGGCCTTCCTCCTGGAAGATTTCTATGATCTTCTGCAATCTCTCCTTCTTTAACGTCCATACAGGTTTAGTGGTTGGCAGTCCCGAGACTTCTACGATTATGTCATCAATGACTGCTATGCATCTCCCCCACACTATGGAGTGATCCTCTTGCAAGTTCTGCAAGAATTCAATTGCTACAGTCTCATTGGATTCTTGTAAGCGGTTGAGATAAGTCAGCCACCCTACTCTTGCCAGGTTCCCAGGCAGCAGCAGATATTGTTAACACATATGGTTCTCTCCAAATCGACCTTCCTCCCATGTTTATGGTTTCACTGTAAACTCTCAATGGAACGGCAGCTGTTCATGTTGTTTTAACACAGAGAGGCTGACGGACGCAAGACTCGCTCAAAATCTAATGCTACAGAGTATACAATGGAAATGGCGTATGAACAGAAAGTCATGCAGAAAAATAAAAAATAGTATATCATTGAGCCGTGATATACCCCAGTACACAACTTCCCGAATAGTGAGCTGACACGTAATCTAAGGAATGATGAGGTTAACCTCCCCCCCCCGCAATGTGATAGGCCGTCCTAACCATCAAATAAAGGAGTGGCGCCCGTTCTGAAACAAAGTCCTTAAGGAACAGCGTATGGCAATATGCCATGTTTATAAAAGTAGCAAATTACCGAAATCAAGGCATAGAGTTGGGTCACTTAATACGTAAGAGACTGCGGTGATATGATGCGAGGTTGGGGATAGGACATTTACCGTGGATACAGAGTCTCATGCAATCATTGTCAATTGTTCTGTCATGATTGGTGATAATATATATTCATGCGTTGTATGGTTTGGGAAATAATATATAATTGATTACTAAGGCATAAGAAACAGAAGGGTGCTAATAACTACCTATTGGTGTAAATAATGTGACTTCAATACCATTAACAGTGATCTGCTGCCGACAGGTGTCCATAACCATGGCAGAGTTTTTTATTTCACCCATGGAACCATGACCATTTATGTATGCTTAGGAAATGTTGTGTGATGTCAAAAATGTAGGCCATTATGCTGGCTTGGTGACCAGTTAGCCATAATGCCATTCACAAGGAAGGAGCGAAAGGTATGCAGGTCGGCTCATGATTAGACCTCCTGTTCCAAGGGTTCTTTATTTGATATACCTTTTGTACCATATCCCTGGTGTGCTGGCCATAGTGGGAATGCCACTTCGCTTTCGTCCTCATGATCATGGTAGGCTGGCTCTTGATGAGACCCCTTATCCTACATTTGACAACTTATAAGTCATGTTTGCTCTTTTTTCTTTCTTTTTCATAAAGTACTTTCCCTATTTATACACAAAGGGTGGTTCAACACTCCTTAAGAATAGGAATGGTGGAAGAATTCTTAACATCTCAATAGGAAGATATAAACCCTTTGCTCTTATTCTTGAATAATAATAAAAAAGGATTAAAAGGGACCAACATGATAAAGATAACCAATCAGAGCAGAATCAGTAGAACAATGACAGCAAAAGATAATGAATAAGTGTGTCCTTCCTTCTGTCCTCTTACCAATTTAGAGCAATTTTTTATAAAGATAGTGATTTTTATGATTCACCGATTTCAGTATGTTGTGATTTTGTATCCATTGCATAAGTGCATAGCTGTATTCTAAAAGACTTGAAAGAACAGGAACAATAAGCATCCTTAATTTAGAACAGCAAGGGGAACGAGTTGTTTCAAAGGGAGAGCAAAAGAATGCAAGTGGTGTTCCTTTTGCAAAAAGGAACAACAAAAGACCACAAATGTTGTTCCTGTGGAAAAGGAACAACAGAAAACGCAAATGCCATTCCTTTGGAAAAGGAACAACAGAAATCGAAAATGTTGTTCCTTTTGGAAAAGGAACAACAAAAACACACAAATGTCGTTCCTTTGGAAAAGGAACAACAGAAATAAAAAAACGTTGTTCCTTTGGAAAAGGAATAGCGAAACACACCAATGCCATTCCTTTGGAAAAGGAAATGCAGAAATCGAAAACGTTGTTCGTTTGGAAAAGGAACAACAAAACACACCAATGTCGTTCCTTTAGAAAAGGAACAATAGAAATCGAAAATGTTGTTCCTTTGGAAAAGGAACAGCAAAGCAAACAATTGTCGTTCCTTTAGAAAAGGAACAACAGAAATCGAAAATGTTGTTCCTTTGGAAAATGAACAAAAAAACACAAAAATGTCATTCCTTTGGAAAAGGAACAGTAGAAATTGAAAATGTTGTTCCTTTGGAAAAGGAACAACAAAAATAAAAAAACGTTGTTCCTTTGGAAAAGGAACAGCAAAACACACAAATGTTGTTCCTTTGGAAAAGGAACATCAGAAATCAAAAACGTTGTTCCTTTGGAAAAGGAACAACAAAACACACAAATGTCGTTCCTTTGGAAAAGGAACAACAAAAATAAAAAACGTTGTTCCTTTGGAAAAATAACAGCAAAACACACAAATGTCGTTCCTTTGGAAAAGGAACAACAGAACACAGAAATAAAGAAAAAGAACAAAATTACAGCAAAATGACAGCTGATCCAAAGGGGGTTGTTCTTTTGAAAAAGGAATAGCTGGAAGAAAATGTTGTTATTTTGAGAAAAGGAACAGCAAAAAATAGTAACGGAAAAATGTTAATTCAAAAATATGTACAAAAATGATTCGACAAAAGAAAAGAAATTATGTACAAATTGTGAAAATAAATAAATTTCTTAATGAATTACAGGTGAGGAAGACTTCTCTCCTTCCCCCAAAATTTGCATATCAGAGTCTCCGCGTAGCTGCTGGCAGAAGGACTCTCGAGTGAGTGGTTTGCGATAAAGACAAACTCGGTGGCCATTTGCCTTGAAGGCATATCCAGAACCGTCAATAGTGATTAGAGTAAGGATACCATTGTCATGTACCTTCTGGATTTCGTATGGTCCCGACCAACGAATCTAGAGTTTCCCGGGGAAGTCCTGAAACATGGAGTCGTACAAAAGAGCCCAGTCACCTTCATGGAAAACTTTATTTTTAATGAAAGCATCATGCCATTTAGCTCGCTACTGCTGGATCAGGGCAATGTTTTGAAGTGCAGTGAGCCTAACTTCATCCAGCTCATTGATCTACTGTAATCGATTAATCTGTGCCTCGGTTAGATCTAGGCCAACTTCCTGTGTTGTTCGTAATGTTTGGATTTCGAATTCTATGGGGAAAATGGGTTATTTTCCAAACACTAATTGATAAGGTGAGTAACCAGTGGTACTTCTCCATGTTGTTTTATAAACCCACAGTGCTTCAGGTAGTCTGGCAGCCCAATCACGTCTATGTGATGCAATGGTTTTCGTTAGGATTGCTTCTATTATTTTATTGCTGCTTTCTACTTGCCCATTTGCCTGTGGGTGGTATGGAGTAGTGATTTTATGCTGGACATGATAGTTTTTGAGTGTTGCAGCTATTTTGTTCTCAGCAAACTGTGGTCCACCATCTGTAATTATCTCTCTTGGAAGGCCATAACGTACAAATAGATGGAACAGGAACTGTATGACAGAATCCTCTGTAGCTCTTGGCAATGCCTCTACTTCAACCCACTTGGTGACATATTCTGTTGCAAGCAAAATATATGTTTTCTGATTTGATGATGGGTTACTTGGTCCAACAAAATCAAGAGCCCATCGCTCGAATGGTTCGATAACTAGCTGTGGTTTCAGAGGCATCTCATCAAACTGACCAGGGCGTCCCGCTCTCTGGCAACTGTCACAGGCTTGGATGAATTTCTTTGCATCTTTGAAAATCTTGGGCCAATAATACCCTGTTTGCAACACTTTATGTCCATTTCTGCGATCGGCAAAATGTCCACCACATGGTCCGTCATGGCAGGCTTTTAAAATGTCAAAGATTTCATCTTCTCAAATGCATCTCCTGATATGCATGTCTGCCCCTGTATGGAACAAATAGCCCCCAATCCAAGAAAATCGAGTACTCCGCTGAACAATCTGTTTCCGCTTATTAGGGGTTAAATGCTTTGGTAGTTTACCTACTGCTAGGTAATTCGCAACATCAGCATACCAAGGTGTTTGAACAGCCACAGCAAACAGATGCTCATCTGGAAATTGATCTTCAACTGCTACTGCATCGATTGTCTTTGGCATTCTTGAGAGAAAATTGGATACAAGATTTTCTTTTCCAGGTCGATCCTTGATTGTAATATCAAATTCCTGCAATAAAATCAGCCATCTAGTTATTCTGCCATTTGTGATAGGCTTGTTTGCTAAATATTTTATGGCAAAATGATCTGTGTACAAGATAACAGGATATCGAGTAATGTAATGTCTGAATTTATTATCAGCATGTATAATAGCTAGAAATTCTTTTTCAGTGACAGTATAGTTTAATTCAGCAGGGGATAGATTTTTGCTAATGTAATAAATTGCATATGGTTTTCTATCCTCCTCCTATCCAAGGACCGCTCCAATGGCTGTGTCTGAGGCATCAGATGATATCTGGAATGGAAATTCCTAATTTGGTCCTCGAAGGACTGGGACTGTAGATACGAGCTTCTTCAGATCCTTGAAGGCACGTTCACATTTCTCTGTCCAAAGAAAATCAACGTTACCAGTTAGTGCATACAAGGGTGCAACAATACGTGAATAATGTTCTATAAACCTTCTATACTAACCAGAGAATCCAAGAAAGCTATGTACCTCTGTTTGAGTAGTAGGAGTAGGAATAAGCAAAAGTATTTGGATTTTGGCTAGATCTACCTAAATGCCAGCTGCTGAAATATAGTGCCCTAAAATAATTCCTTCCGTCATCATCATATAACATTTTTCATGGCTTAAAAAAAGCCTGGTAGCAATGCAACGTTGTATGACTTTTTCTAGTGTATCCAATGTTGGATCAAACTCATCTCCGTATGGAGTAAAGTTGTCCATATAGACTTCGAGTCCTTCATTTATTAGGTCTACAAAAATGCTAAGGATAGCCCTTTGGAATGTCGCAGGGGCATTGCATAAGCCAAAAGGTAAAACTCGGTAGACGAATGTTCCCCAAGGACAAGAAAAAGTAGTTTTTTCCTGATCTTCAGGGGCAATCTGTATTTGGTTATACCCACTGAAGCCATCGAGGAAAGAGAAGAGTTTCTACCCCGCCAAAGTGTCTAATACTTGGTCGATGAATGGGAGAGGAAAGTGATCTTTTTGTGTTGCTTTATTTAGCTCACTGTAGTCCACGGAGATTCTCCACTTCCCATTCTTTTTCGGTACCACCACAAGCAGGGAGACCCATTTACTATCAGAGATAGGGTAGATGAAGTTAACATCTAAAAGTTTTTGAAGCTCGACTTTTACTAATTCATTTAGATGAGGATTTAGTCTTCTCTGAGGCTGCCTAACAGCTCTTGCATCATTTTCTATGTAAATGTGGTGTGTATATAATTGGGGGTCAATTCCTTTCATATTAGGGTAATCCCATGCAAATGCTTCTTTATATTTCCTTAACATATGGATGAGCTTTGCTTCTTGTTCAGATGTGAGGTTGGCATTAATGTTTAAGGTTTTTCGAGATTCAATTTCCACAATTTTACTATGTTCAACCAAAGTGACAGGGATTGTGTGATAATGTGTATCTTTCAAAGGTTCTTCTTCTAATTCGTTATCGAATGCTGTTTTTATCATATGACACTGGGTTCGAGATGTGAGTTCAGTTTGACTAATGAAATTACTGATGGCATCATCTTCTGTCTGGTCTTTGAACTCAAGTGCTTCTTGTATAGTTAATGGAGATCTAATGTTATCAGTAAGATATGATACAGGGTGCCTATTAGTTTTAACTATTATGATGCTTGGCTGTGCTGGGGGATATAATACTAAATTCTTGATATCCGCCCCCTTGGTTATGATCATGTTCCCTTGCCAACAACCGTTATAGGCATCAGCAGTAGTGAGCCAAGGTCTTCCTAAGATCAATGGATATCCATCAAGTCAGGTTTTAGGATTTATTATCAGAAAATCAGTTGGATATTCCCAAGAGTCAACCGAGACCATGACATCATGTAGTATGCCTTCCGGCCTAACCACAGATCGGTCAACCAATTCTAACAAAGTGGAGGTGGGTTCTACAGATGTAATGCCTAGTTTTTGGCAAGTAGCAGTTGTCAATATATTGATTGCAGCTCCAAGATCAACTAAGGCATTGGGCAGGGTTTGACCATAAATTTGGACAGTTACTATTGGGTTTCCTCGGTCTTCATACTTAATGGGTGTTTCCTTTCCTGATAATAGGTTAGATAAAGTGCCAACTACTTGAACTCTTGGATTATTTATTATATTCCTCCTTTGTCTTTTTATGCACAATTCTTTAATAGTTTTTGTGTATATCTTGATGTCTTGAATGGCTCGAAGGAATGGAATTTTTATGTACAAATTTTGCAATTCTCCCAGAATGTCAAAATAAGGTTGTTGTATAGGTCGAGGTATGACTAATCGTTCTGGGAACAGGGGAGAGGATGTGGTTGCTTGATTATGAGTTTGTTGTCTATTCACATCCTCCTCTTGTGATAGATGTTGTCTAGGTAACTGATCTTCAATCTGAACTGTTTTATTTCCCTCAGTTTGAATAATACGCCCAGATCTTAGCTGAAGATCATTACACTCCCTCAGATCGGGTCCTTCTTCTGGTGTTTCTAGGATTTGGAGAGATTGAAACGGTCTGTTATTTGGATTGGGATTGGGCTAGGCTGGGAGTTGAGGTCTCAGATTAGACTATGGATTTTGCTGTAAAGCTGGCAGTGTAGGTTGAGGGAGAGGAATATTTCCTATTGGCTGTTGTGTTGGTCTCTGCCAGTTAGTCTACTAGGCTGAGCTTTGTGAAGTAGGGGGAGTCCATTGTGGTGGGTATGGGTTTCTTTGCCAGTATGGTGGGGGACAAGGAGGATTCAACCACCTAGATTGGCTCATATGATTCAGCCACGGGTTCACAAAAGGATATGACTGTGATGACCAGTTTGGAAATGGACGTTGAAACTGACTTTGCCATGTATTATACTATTGAGCATTATACTGCGGATACTGAAAAGGAGAAGCTGGGTCTGAAAACATACCAGTTTGTTGCGGCTGCCACTGATGGCGCTGGTTGAGCAAATATACTGCTTTTGGTTCTTCTTCTGCCTCCTTATATACTACTTTCAGTCCAGGTAGTGAGGGACAACTTTTTGTAGAGTGATCGCTTGTACAGATGGCGCATGTTTGGACTGTATCTAGTGGACACTCCTTATGGCTATGCTTCTTCCTACATCTGGGGCAGAAGATTGCCAAATTCTCCTCTGCCTCCATTTTCTTTTGCTTGGCCTACAAAATGTCCAATTGTGTAGTCAGTGTTCCTAGTATATCAGTTTAAAAATTTTCAAATAAATTTCCAATTTCCACACGCATTACTCCTTCTAATGGGATTTTATTTTCTCTTACAAACCGATCATGTTCTGCTGGTTTGATTCATGTACTGCCTCTCGAACTTCTGATATAAAATCAATTATGTCAACAAAACTTTCCTGATAAATTTCCCCTTTTCCCATAATGTTTAATGTTTCGGTCCATTTCTCTTTCATGCCCCTTATTAATGTTGTTTTCAACACGTTATCGGGCAAAGGCAGTGATGCATAGGGAGATCTTTGTAGATTATACTGGAAACATTCCACATACTCTTCTAATGTTTCGTTTGGTCTAGCTATCATCTGGAATGTTTCATTTTTTAGTTCTCTAGACCTGCAATAATCTTGATATTTTTTTAGAAAGGATTCTTTCATTTGTTCCCAGTTATTTATAACCCCACCATCTAATCCCATAAACCATCTTAAAGCATCCCCTTTCAGGGTAGAGGGAAATAGTTTTAGTTTCTGGGGGTCAGTGGTGTAATCATATCCCCTGCACAGTACATCAAATTCAAATAAAAATGCATCCGGGTCTTCTGATGTATGCCCGTGAAATGTAGGGATATGTTGAAGGGGGATTGCTTTCATGGGGGAATTTGCTGCGGAATCCACTATGGGGTATTGTAATGTAGAGGTTTGGGTGTTTGGCGGATTTTGAACCATTGGGTCAAATATATGCCAACAACCTTCCAGAATATCTAGGAGGGTGTTCCTAGGTTGAGAGGGAATGACTTTGACAGGGATAGTTTTAATAGCACTTCCTCTATCTGGGATTTTTGTCTGAGGGGATTGGGTCCCTTCAATAGTATTTTTTGCTGCACTCCCTTTGTCTGGGCTACTCAATGGCTGAGTTATCCTGAGAGGAGATCTCAGTTCCTCAGTCTCCCCTGTTTCCCCTTCACCTTCACAAAGATTACTGAAATTCCCTTCCTACAATAGTTCTGGAATAGAATTTGCAATTTCTTGAAAGTCTTGTTCGTCAGTTTGACTATGCACCTCAGCAAAGGCTACAGATGGTGAACCTGTGTCTTGAAGGGGGCTAGTAGGTTGTTTGGAAATAACTTTCTTGGGTCCTACTGAAGGCTGAGATTCGGCTTTCTTATAGATTTCATCTATGAAGGTTGATCGACCAAGGGTCACCGACCCCTTAGCTTTTTCTGGCTTTGGTAAAGGTTTGGAATTTTTCTCTGGCTTTTTCTGCTTAGTCATGCACTCAATTTAACTACTGAATTCTTCTTAAGTAGATAGCAGCAAATCTACAGGAAAGTGGGCAAAGGAGCAGGGCTTTTATATGCTCTGTACGTAGGTTCTTACCTTCCATTTTCAAAACCCAATTCTTCCCTAGCAGGTTCGTACACTACTCTGAAAAAAGAACAAATGGCTACACTCTTTCCCCGACAACGACGCCAAAATGTAGAGCTATTAAAAGGGTCTCTTTCACCTCTAGTTACCTCACATTAAAATGTCAATCCGGGAATGTTTTGCTATTTCAAGGAGTGTCTCAGTTTGAGGCTTAGCATTTTTCAGAGTAATGCTCGTAGTACATTTGTTTTAAAACTACAAAAGTAAATTAATGCGTGCTTACAACTTAACTACTTCAAAAGGCTAAATCACACATTTGGATATAAAGCGATGCATCAGTCAAGGGTTTGGTAGTAATAACCCATCCCTTTTGTAACTAATGAGAACAAATCAGGGGTCTAGGAGCCAGGTAGCAGATGTCGATGCTCACTACAGCTTAAGATCGTCCTTAACAAACAAGAAATGAAACGACAGCTAAATAAAACAACAATGAAATAGAACAACACATCAGTCAAGGGTTCGGTAGCAATAACCCATCCCTTTAGAAACTGATGAGAACAGATCAGGGGTATGGGAGCCAGGTAGTAGATGCTGATGCTCACTACAGCCTAAGATCGTCCTTAAAAAACAAGAAATGAAACGGCAGGTAAAGGAAACAACAATGAAATAGAACAGCTCATCAGTCAAGGATTCAGTAGAAATAACCCATCCCTTTAGAAACTGATGAGAACAGATCAGGGGTCTGGGAGCCAGGTAGCAGATGTCGATGCTCACTGAAGCCTGAGATCGTCCTTAATAAATAAGAAATGAAACGGCAAGTAAAGGAAATAGAAAATCAGAAATCTTGAAATGGAACAGCAATTCAGATATGGAACAACAATTCGGAAATGGAATAGCAATTCAAAAATGGAACAACAATTCAGAAATGGAATAGCACTTAAGGAAATGAGCAGTAACTAAGTTCAACAAGCTGTGAATCTATTCAATCGCACCAATCCAAACATCAACCCTTCGTTCTTGAATATGTACACACACTATCGAACAGCACTACCTACGGATCCAAGATGGAACAACACTGAAAACCATATAAACACAACTTGCTTAATCTGACTCCGTTATCGCTATAAGTAAAAGAATATGATTGCATCTCAAGATGAAAATGATAATATTCAAGGATTAAATAATCATATGAAATCAGAACTTCCAAGATATATTTTGTGATGCTAAGGCACAATCGTATAACACAAGAACTCTGTAATGGAATGACAGTATCCTGTAGACGTTACCCGCATTATATCAACACGTAAAAGAATAGTAACATGATGCAGCGTGAATACATTACTTTTGTTTGCAGGAATATTGAATGAGTTAAACACAACAGAGAAAGTAACATAAAATTTATAAAACACATCAGATTACCAGATCACGTCGATAAGAAAACCACACAGAAACCACGCTTAATGGTACAAGAGCAAGTGTCCTCCAGGGCCGAGCCCTTAGCCTCTAGGGGTACACCACTTAAGGTTGATCCAGGCTCAAAGATAAAAGAGTAACCAAGTCTGTATTAATGCATGAAGTAAAACTACAGTAACTCAAGTCTTAACAGAACATAACGATCATAGTCTTGATCTTCTTAAAAGAAATTACATCAATTCCTCCCCCTTTGGCTGACAATGCCATCCCTTATGTAAGGATGATGATGGAGATATCTAGATGCAGAAATAGATAAAACAGCGATCCCTCAGGATCAAGGATCCTGAGGGATTCACAGAATCGTTAATTCTGAGTTACTTCTTCTCTTTTCTGCCTGAGCTGGTATCTCCGCCTCCTTTCCTGGTTTGGTCCCTTTTGATCTGGTTTGCACGCGGTCTCCCATCGGAGGGAAAGCAGTTAATTCCTCTTTGTCTTTTCCTTTATCATGGCCACTTTCTGTTTTTCCTCCCTCCTATACATGGAAATGACAATTATCAGCGTTCTCTATTAATCTCACATGTTTCATTATAATTCTTTATTATTTCCTAAGTTCCTAATGCAAAAAGGCTAATAAGTCCTAATGAAAAGATACTGAAATAACCATCAAAACATACCTTCTTTGATACTCCACATTGACCACAACTACTATGGAGATTTTCCCTCTTAGAGCTATGCCCAAAGCTACTCCAGCAACTAGATTAACAGAGTCGAGAGTACACATTCAGTAGAAATGCAGAGGGCATGAACTTTAATTGAAAAATTGCATAAATTTGAATAGGAGCCATCAATTGGAAACACTCTGGGAAGGCTAAAGGAAATTATCTGGAACAATATCATTAACGGTATGAATGAGATTTGGCACAACATCCAAATCATATTTGAGCAGAAGGAGCTAGTTGAAAATTCTAAAGAGGTTATTTCAACCACTAACCCAGAGCTGGGAGACATGCCAACAACAACCAATAGAATCATCAAATTTCTAAATTCAAAGAATAGGTATGAGCTAGAAGAGCTGGGAGTAGTAGATAGAACAAAAACTATCCTATAGATGAAGAAGGTATTAACAAAAAAGAAGCTGATTGTACAACTTGAGGAGAAATGCTAGAATTTGGAGCAAACAATAAACAAGTTTTTCAACAAAATTTAACCTTTGACACAAAAAGGTCTCCCTTCTTTGTTTGTCATTAATGATAAACTCATGACCAGAGAAGATTATGTCAAGAGGCTAAAAGACATAGCAAAGTATTCTGTGAATCTGTCCAATATCAGAGGCAACATAATAGGAAAAGCGATGCCAGATCCTATCAGTAATCCAGTTTTCATTGAACACAAATTGAAACATGTTTTCACAATGAATCCCATTTATGCACTATACACAGAAACAAATGAGATATACTGCAGGATGATTAAAGTTAAAATCATATATGAAGAACATTTGAGCGAACTATGTGACTACCAGGAGGAAAAAGACGAGCAAGATTGAGGAGTCAAAACAGAGCCGAGTTAGCACTTCGCTGTGTCAGCAACACCAACACAATTTGTTAAAAAACAACCAGATCAACCACTACAGCAAAATTGATTACCCAGAAACAACATTCAGAAAAAAAGGGGCCAGATGTTGAAGTTATCTCATCATGCCCGCTTCGTGGTCACACTAGTCAAATTTTAGCTTCTTTGTAATTAATAACAAAATGCCAAGTGTATATGGCAGTTGTTGTAGATTTTGGTTAAATACTTCATGCATTGGAAGTATTAGAGGTTGGATCTGAGTAATTGAAAAACTTTTCTTTTGGAGCACTATAATTTTTGGAGCTGGAGCATTGATAATAAAGACCGTTTGCAAGATACATGAGTTATTTTTATGTGGTGATGTTTTTCTCTCTGTGCTAAATGCTTTTTTGTTTCCTTCATTGTGCATCATTCAAATCTCGTAGTAAAACAAAAAATTTAGAGTAAGATATGATGTTGGAGCACCTTACTTTTGTTTGTGTTTACTATACAAGTGTTTTCCTCTAAGGTTTGGTTAAGAAATACTTAACTTATTTTTAACCACAACTGGTTTCACTATTTGCTCATTTCATCCCTTATTGTGTTTTAAGATCCAAAGATATAGTTAACTAGCCTTGTGAATGCTCTGAAAAATTTGATGCTTCAATCCAACTTTTGACTCCATAGCCCAATGGAAAAGATTTAAACAGGATCTATCCCAACAAACCAAACAATCAATCAATTAATCAATCTTTTATCTATATAGCTAGCCTAAAATATTAAAACACCGGAAAGAAAAATCAAATCTCAAAATACACAGAGAGAGCCCTCTCTGAGCCTAAGATGGCTAGATCCTGAACTCCAAAGTGTTTTGATGTATCCTTTATGATCCTTTTTCTTTCCAATCTTAAATATCATAGAGCGACAACACCGTGATCAAGCACCTAAAGATTGGGAACTAGTTGAAACACTTGTTGAAGATATCAAACATCTATTTTTGAATTACATGAAAGATAACTGCATTGATAGTGATGATCATTTAATAAAACATCTTCGTATTATTTATACTATCGAGTTTCTGGGAATTGATCTACATTTTCAACCTCAAATAAAAGTAGCTATGGATTACGTTTTCAACATTTTTCATGAATTTGATTTAAAATTTATAAGATTCAGCGATTGCGTTCACTACTAGATGATAGACACTCATTTATTGATCATTAAAACCTCATTCCTTCATGATTAGTAGATATCAGAATGAAAGGGGTATCGAGCTCAGATCAAGAAATTCCCTCATCACAGAGCTCACCTCTATACCTTTGTGATTTCGGGCACTCAAAATGCATCGACAATATGGTGTCTCTCCGAGTTAGATAGATTAAAATATATGCCTGATGTCATTTTAAAGTTAAATAATAATAAGATGTAAACACTTTTTTCAAATTTTGGTATTGAATGCAAATTTTTCAAAAAAAATTTATTTATTTTTTATGTTATACACTCCTAGCATCATCTCAAGGCTCATTTCATGAGTGTTTTCTAGGTGAAACATGTATTATAATTTTCATTGCATTACAGTGTGCCTAAATGGAAGGCTAGAACTTTATCGAAATTTATGAACAAAACTACTCATGGCTCAAATACTAACACTGTCCATAATATTTGAGTTTCAATTAGTACAAAAAAATGAATACTTAATTTGAATAAGTTATCTTCATACACTAAGTAATCTACGTTCAACGTGTATTATTTTAAGTCTACTATGAACTAGAAAATTTTAGAGTTGGCTATATTGGACTTCAATATTTTGCATTGCACACATAAGAATGTGATGCAACTTATCTTTAGTTGCACTAGCATTTGACAATATGTAAGTGCACTTACATTTGGAATATGTATGTGATAATTGTGTAGATATTAATTGCTTGTCAATTTAGTGACATGACGGTGTGCAATATATAGGTGGTGGGGAGACTTATATCTATCGCGGATGAATTGTTGGAGAATTTAATTTCAACCACTTGCTTGTTAGGACTTATAAATGTTCCAATTTTCACTTTAAAATCCTTACCTTAACCTCTGTTTTACAAGCCAAGTAATCCTCCATGCATATATTCTTTTACCTTTTCTATGTTTCTTTAGGATACTAGATAAAATGTTGCTTATTTATATTAGAAGTGTTAATTAGATTGATATTTTAATGAAAAGTTGACCTTGGTATTACCTAAAATAACCTCTTCCAGTAGTTGTCACTATTCCTAAATTGAAGGTTGTGGTACATGGAGATATCTCGATATTCCTACACTAATCTCGGTTCATGCACTAAAGGAGGGATACCATTGATTTCAAGAATTTGACTGAGGATTCAGTGATCTATCAAGGAAGAACTATATTATCTTGCCCCTTGTCTTCACCATGGTTTTTTCTATTGGCTTCCTGCAAGTGGTTTGAGAAAAATAGAAGAGTGCAAGGGTTTCTATTGTTAGAAGTTAGTTGATATATTGTTACAACTAGTTTGACATGGCCGAGAGCCTCTCTGAGATGTACATATATGTATTTGCAGGAATTGATACATTAGCTTAGAGAAGTAATAATATTGCTGTTTTTAAATCTTGTATTGATAAGGCCTCCTTTGGAGTTGGATATATCATTTTATTCAACGTACTGAGCTAAGACTTTTTAATCAATAAAGGAGCTTAATGCCAAGTTCATGAAATTGTTATATTCCTTTCTAAATGCTTAATTTACTGCATATAAGATAGTTTACTTTCCTTAAAGGGAAACAAGTTGGTTGGAAAGGACCTAGCCAACCCAACCTATTTGATCAAAAATCGTTTCACTGTGTGGTGTGTTATGCGTTGAAGTTAGTGTCAGTTATTGTTCTTTCGATTGCTAGTGTTGGGTGCATGTGTAAAACAAGGGACCTTGTGTATTTCTTTTTGAAGAGGGGAAAAAACTTAGATATGAATATTTCTTCCTTCCTGAAGAATTATTTCTTGAATAGGATTTTTAGAGATTTTCTATGTTGCTTGTGATGATCCAAGACTTGAACTTTATTTTTGAAGTTATTGTTTTGAACCAAGGTGTGAACCCTAGATTTCAGATTCGTAATTGGTTTGTTTGTTTGATAACAAGTTGGGACTTGGAGATTGGGCTGCAATGAAGAAGATTTATTTTGGAATAAAAATATTGTTTCACAACTGAACATACAAGTTTAAGTTTGATTGATTTATATCAAGTACTATTTCTGGTGTATGATCGATGGTTGTGGGATTGTATTAAAAATTCTAATGACTTTGACCATTGTTTGAAATCGTATGTGGATGAAGCATTATTCTTTTTTATTAAATGTTATGATTCAAACAATACACAGTGATATCAGTTTCATGAAACCCAGAACAAACAACTAAGATGCCTTGAGCTCTTTAGTGTGAGAATAAAGTTTCTTCTATTAATAATCTATCAATCTAAGTCTAAGATAATCTATAGTGAAATTTATCATAAGTTTTGATTTGTTTTGAAAGAGGGCTTCGATTAGAATTGGAGCAGCGAGTGACTCAATTTGGTCAATATTTATTTATGTTGCAAGCGTACGTGTTTGACATCTTCCTTTCTTTTTGTTTCATTGTTTAATGCAATTTCCTTATTCCGAGTCAAGGTTTTATTGTTGAGTTATTAGATAGTGTGTGTTGAATCTGATAGTGCACCCTTAAATTGAGCTAGTTTCTATTTTGACACTGTAATAGTAAGTGTGTCGCACAATGTAGGAAATAGTTGTTTGGAAGTACGAGAACAAAGATTGTTTCAAGTACATGAATGAGGTATTTTAAATGATTGCGT
This sequence comes from Pinus taeda, assembly GCA_000404065.3. Taxonomy (NCBI): domain Eukaryota; kingdom Viridiplantae; phylum Streptophyta; class Pinopsida; order Pinales; family Pinaceae; genus Pinus; species Pinus taeda. The sequence goes on from APFE030393704.1 coordinate 110,055, forward strand.
AGTACACGAATGCAGTTGGCATTTGATTAATTATGCTATTAAAGTCCTGATTTTTCTTTTCTTTAGGGTGAAATGTTTTTCTAAATATTCTCTCATTATTTTTGTGTGGAAATATAGTTTCTAGAGGTGGTTTTAGTGTTACTGTGTGAATAGTATAGGAATAGAAGACAAGAATTTCATTTGAAGCCTTTTTGAACTTGATTGATTTCATTGTCTAGGATTGAGGTAGAATTTGTAGAATTCGTCCAGAACCTTTGGCATAAATTGTTCTATTCCTCAAATTATACGAGGCCCTAGTTTGACAAGTAAATGTTGTGAATTTAATTTACAATTCCACCCACCAACATTTTGGCATCGTTGTCGGGGAGGCGTTGAAAATAATTCTGGTAAAGTTTTCATTTCTCTTTTTCGTAGTAGAGGTAGGCTTGCTTTAGTTTTTAGTGCAATGTGCTTCTATTGCCTGAAGGAATTTTGTTTACATTAATTGTGTGATGTAGACATATTTTTTTAATCAGCTACAACATTTTATTTTGAATTGATTTGTTCGAGCAAGAATTTTTATAGTTTTTTTAATTATTTCTAGTTTAATTTATTTAAAAATGAATGAAAAGGAGAGGTAGGGGTCTGAAGCCCAATAAGGGAAGAGGAAATATTGATAAATTATAAAGTTTTCTCATAGTGGGCCTTTTATTCCAATCAGACACAGACTAACCACGTTGGTACCCTTTAGCTACATTCTGGAGACAATAGTGCAGGAATCTCACAGCTTGTCGAAGGGAAGAAGGAGATTTTTTGGATCGAGAAGTTATATCAGAAAATAAATTATCCCTCATACTTTGAAGGAAGTGGTCTGTTTTTAGGAGGAAAAATGGAAAATGGATGGGTGAGAATCAGCCGCCAGAAGAACAATCCACTTTTGGGTTTCCAATTGGGGGACCAAATGCAACTTTTCAAATGAAAAATATTCCACCTTTTGTTCTTCCACACTTTCACGGTAAGGTGCATGAAGATCCTGACACATTTAGTTTTGAGATTGATATACTTTGTAGAAGTTATGACTATTCTTTTGATGCACAGAAGCTAAATCTATTCCCTACAACCCTTACAGACTCAACATTACACTGACTCATGGGGTTGGGGGGAAACACTATTACTTCTTGGGAACAAATGAAGGGGGTTCTCTTGACTAAATATCAGAAATATTTCAAAACATGAGAAACATAGAATGAAATCTTTACCATTACACAAGGTGATGATGAAACTTTAGAGGATTATTTAGAAAGACTTTTATGCATCCTTCAAAGGTCAAAGCATAAGTTTGGTATGAGCACAATTATAACCTTGTTTCTACGTGGGATTTCTAATGGTTCTAGGAAAATTTTGGACCTATTAGGGAAAGGAGACATTGCTTAGAATTATTTTTATCATATTTGTGACATGTGCAAGAAATCCTCACAAAATATATCCAGATCTGGGAAGGGAATCAAAAGCAATTCTAGGAACAACAAATTTGGATCGATGAATGCTATGATTATTGGTTTGGAAAATAAAATGGATAACATGAAAACTAAAATTATGAATATTGTTAGTAAATAGATAGATTCTTTGAAATTTCAACAAAAATTAGTAGAAGAGCAAGAAACATTATCTATTTATTGTCAAAAATGTAGAAAAAATATATTTTATGTGACTTTCCTACAGATGTTAAAAGTTCTAATAGGTGTATGATATGTCCAGGAAATCACTGTACTAAGGAATACCCAACCATACCAGGATGGAAGGAAATATTTGAGGGAGAGAATTTGGTACCTAAGCCATTGCATGCTATGGGGGCATGCAAGTCATCGCCACAGGTAAGTACATGTATGACTTCTAAACCTGCACCACGTTTTTCTAGTTATAATGCACCACAATATTCTTATCAAAACATGAATTACCCTCAATCCTGGTAGCATGGGTATCATTCTCAGTTTGGGCAGTATCCTCGTTATGAGCACCAATATTGCAGTAAGAAAGCTGCAACTCTTGCGGCTACCAAATTTACTTTATCAACTCGGGGTTTGTACAAACTTTGAGGTGACAGTGTTGTATACACAAGTAGATGCAATGGGTCTGCTCTTTGTCACTGCTAAGGTGGTGATAGACCACTATGGTTTGTCAAACCATCCTTCTATTGATTCAGAAGAAGCTTGATTACCAATGAGAAAAAGGAAAATTTACACTAAATGAAATCTTGTCTACTATAGTAAGGAAAAGGCTGAAATTGAATGCTTAAACACACCATTCATCTAACTAACTACTAAGAGGCTTTTCTTCAAAAGAATGCTAATTTAACATGTGTGTAACCCTAATGTCTTAGGAATGCAATTTGAAACATTCAAACATTATATTGTTGTGCATTTAAATTAACACAATGACTCTTTTTCCTTTTGTATTTTTTTTTGTGAAAATGTGAATGCTAACTTCTCTTGGCGATGTGGCAGGTGGATTAGTGATGATGGTGAATGACCATATGGCTTGGGAGGCAAGTAGGGGTCTTATCCTATGTTCCTAGGTGCCTTTCCCACAAATCAATCTCAAAACAAGCCACTACAGGTTGACCTACAGGATTTCCTAATGCCTCCTACAAGATGTCATAATGCTCCTACAAGATCCCCTATATTTTTACAGGATCCAGCTGAGAGCACGAGGAAATATTTGGAAGGTGGTGTAGGGCTTAGGGAAGTTTAATGGTGGGTGAAATGAGGAAAGGGAGTGGCTAGGACTCCTTAAGAGCTCAAAGTAGTGTTTGTGAGATGGTTGGATTTGCTCAACAAGCTTGGAGCAATATTCTTACGGAATGATGAATTTGGTGAGGGACGTAGTGGAAAAAGTGATAACCAAGGATGGATGAGGTTAGGATGGGGTTGCTGCTCATGAAATCTCTCTGTACTACTGAAACTCCTACACTCCATCAATCACTAAAATTTATCCATGAATCATGTTAAACAAGAAAGATTTTCAATTAACTAAAGAAAACAGAATTTCATGAGCTAGTTGCCTATTTCATGCACGGGAAAACTCGCAGAATAATGAAAACTTTATGAGATCTAATGTAAGGCTAAAGACATCATAAATGACAATTAATCCTATTCTTGAAAAGTGGTAAAATCTTGGCCTAAGTAACAAAAAACCCTAAATTCCATGAGAAATAATAATTCTATCTTTTTGGGGCTGCATGGGAGTTCTTTCCTCAAACAATGGTCCCTGAAGGGAGGAGTGAGGCTAAATCCACCGACTAACATATTTAAGATATTCCTTTATCTTCCTAAGATACTACTAAATAAATGCATAAATGGAATAATGCTAAAGGTAATACAACCATTAATCTACGAAATCAACTAAGAATAAAAATACAAGAAGAGAAGGCTTTGTTGCTAGGGTTGGGCCCTAACCCAAGAGCATCAACCCTCTGATTCAGCTTAGTGCTGGATCAAGGAAATTCTCATTCTCATTATCATATCAGATAATTACATAACAATGTCTTCCACAATTCTTGAACTCGAAAAATGCTTAGTTCTTTTACATCAAAATTTGAATCCTAATGAGGGTCTAGGCCTCCTTACTTATACAACTAAAGTCTCCAACAACTTCCTTAAATATAGGGAGGCTCAGCTCCCAAACTCAAGATGAATTGGCTCTTCAACTATCACTGCCTCGGTTGCCTTTTGATCTTCATGGTTTGGCTATTTGCAACACTGAGCTAGTATGATTTGATGGAGGAATATTCGAATGAGTGAGGAGTAAACAAGGAGGATCTATCTCCTAGAATATCTCCTCCTTGTCTCATTCAAGTTTCTGTTGAAAATAATACTGAGAGGGGGGGTGAATCAGTATTATCAGGATAATTATTCTTTTTCAAAACAACTGATATACGCTACTTAAATTTAATAAACCTGTGTATGTACGCTGTTATGCAGAAGAAAACCCGCGTATACAGAACATGCTTTTACTTCACTTAATCTTTCTGATGACGATTGTTAGTCAGAGATGCAGAATCCAATAATAGTATCCAGAGATAGTAAAACAGAGCAGAAAGACAATCAGACATAAGAACACAAGATATAAGGTGGAAACCCAATGTGGGTGAAAACCACCTGCTACAATTCGTCTCTATCTTTCTTTTAAATTAGAAACTTCTGTTTACAATGTACTGGTGCAGTCCTTTTCCAGTACGCAGGCTGCAACCTGCAGAGAGCTACAACTCTCTCTCATTTTCAGCTTTCCTGGAAGGGAGCTACAACCCCCTTTGCTCTTGCACTAGCCAAGATACTAGTACGTAGGTGCTGGCCTACAGAAGGCTACAACCTTCTCTTTCTTCCAGGGACCACTTTTCATCAATTTCAGACTGGATCCATGAACATCAAACAATCATCAAGAATCAACCAATCTCCTTTCCACCAACTAGATCTGAAACAAGTAGATACACCTCTGACAGTTGTACACAGAAAGCTGTATAGCAGAAACAGAACCCAAAACCCAGCAGCAATAAGCAGAAACAGCCAGATCGCAACTTAAATCATATACGCAATTTTAACAGTCTGCAACTTGCGTGCATACGCCTCTGCGTATGGAACAACCTGCGTATACGCGCCTTTACTTCACCTAAGCCGCGTGTATACGCGCCTTCGCTTCACTGAACCTGCGTACAGATCTATAAAGAACAATGCACTCTTCCAGATATACAATCACTAAATAACCCAGATTATCAGACTTATGGATCAGACGAGCGCCACATCAAGCAGATCAAAACATATAGAGATACTATCATTAAGCTTAAAGATTATGACCCATGAGAAGACCTTGTCCTTCCTTTTGTGCTAAAATCCCTCCTTCCTTCAGATCCAGATCTGCATCACCATCCAATATACCAGCTCTAACACTTTTCAGATCTTCAATAATTAATCCAGATGGTGATTTGCCACAAGATCTCCTTCCTCTTTTATAGTCCTAGGCCTTCCCGAATACCATGGTCCAAAACCATAACATTTCAATACCATGAACCCAAAAACTGTGGATCGGCACAATTGACGAGACGCCATGGTCCAAAATATAGGTTCAAGTTCCAAGATCTAACTGCCA
>APFE030393705.1:0-82831 GCA_000404065.3 Pinus taeda
TTTCGGTCCATGGTTTTTGGACGTGATGGTTTTCGGTCCATGGTATTGGATGCTTCGGCATGTATAAATATGTATTGTAACATTGAAAGGAATATAATGAAAAATCAAGCTGGTAGTCTCCGGTTTTGGGATCCAGTGGGAAATCTCTGTGTATATGTGTTTTATGTGTTATGCTCTTGCATTTTTATTTTTCATGTGATTTAGAATTCGTATGCAGGTAATTTCTGTACGGGGTTAAAACCTACAGTCTCGATGCTTTTATATATGTAGCACACCGGTGCTACTTGTTCCAAGAAGCACACACTAAAAAAGCATCTGCTAAAACCTCTGGCTACCCATATTTTTTAGTTGTGATGAAGTTCCGTTATATTCTCACTAGAACATCCACTACCACAAATTGATGTTTTAGCAGATGTTTTTTTGTCAATTTTTGCTAATTTTATGACACTAAAAACCTTCATTATAACCTTCGCTAGAAGGTATTTTCCTTGTAGTGTACAGAATCTTAGAAAGGAAATTGAAAAAACTCATAAAACAAGAAGACACGAAAGAGCTAAGATTGAGTAGATAGAAATAGCAATAGAGAAAAAGTTTTCCATGAACATAAACAAGGCTAAAACCACTAACTTAAAAAGAAAAGGCAAAGAAGTAATTCACGTGAAAAGAAGAAATGGAAGGAGTATGAAACTATTCTCCAAATAATTGAAGACAATATGACATAGTTCCTTTCAGCATGAAAACCTCATTGGAAAAGAACTTTGCTGAATTGAAAGCCCACAAGGAATTGAACCAACAAGTGGAATTGTGCTATAGGAACCTAATCCCAAATACCTTCCCTAGAAGAAACTCATTCATAGAGAGAAATATATTAATTTGGAACCAAAGAGAGTAAATAATATCACCATACCCTATCCAATTGCTGAAATAAACTCTCATAAAACCAATTGCCCAAAACCCATGGAATATTAACATATTTCATGCCCGAGATGCATCCTCCACTTCTATTATTCCCATGAGATTCCACGAAAGAGGTGCAATCTCATCACAACCTACCTATAGTATCAAACATTATCCACCGCCCTACATTAAACCCAATTCATCGTACTTTGAAGCCGCCCCTCACCTTAATATCATTCATTCACTAGGTGGAGGTTGTATCGAAACTCCTACCTCCCCACACATCCTATATCCACTAACACCATTCATTTATCATCATATTCACTCATTTTAGGGTGGATGCAATCTCATCAAAACCTACCTATACTATCAAACCTTTTCCACCACCCTACATTAAACCCAATTCATTGTACTTTATAGCCACCCTTGACCTTAATATCATTCATTCACTAGGCGGAGGTTGTATTGAGACTCCTACCTCCCCACACATCCCATCTCCAATAACAACATTCATTTCTCATCGTATTCACTCATTGTGGGGTGGATTGACACATGTTGCCAACAGGGTAAGCATACCAATTACCTTTTTGGTGGATAAGAAACTTGTTCCTATCTATTTACCAAAAATATCATGAATTTATGAATACCTTAATTATTTCCTATTATCTACTTGAAACATACATCTCTCCAAATATTTTAAATTAATGGTAATATTGTTTCACATGAAACAACATTTTATTTACTATATAATAATGGCAAGGTATTGGATATTTTTCAGCCACCATACACACATAGTGGAATCCTAAAAGTTTAAATACAAAAAACAATATAACTAACTACTTTGTCAACCTATGTGGTGAATTAACCATCAAAAAAAGTGGAGTCACCTCAATGGTTGGAACATACTTGAGATATGTGAGGGATTAATAGAGGGTTAATTTGCAAAAAAAAACCATAAGTATGAGCATCTTTCGATTATTACTGCGAGTGAGTGGAAGAATCTGATGGAGGATAAAAAGGAGAATAAAATGAGAAAATAAGGTAAGATGAAATATGGTCGAAGAAGGTATTGATAATTTGAAATCAATATGATGAATTCCTTTAGTTCCACATAAAAATTTCAATTTAAACCTAATTGAAACTTTTTGTATGATCCCAGACATGTTAAAAGAAACCAGAGTAAGACTACAAAAATAGAGGTAGCACAAACATGGTCAAGATGGGTACGTGAAACTAAAAGCATGGATTGTAAGTAAAAAAATAATCAAACCATATCATTCCTATCATTATCCAATTTTTATTTAATTGCATCCAATTAACCAAATTTGTGATCTTATGAAATGAAAGGGTTTCATTTCAAATTTGTGATTATTTATAATGAACTTCAACTCTATTTCAAGTTTGGCTTTCAATTCATGATAGAATGTCCACAAAGCATGGGGTAAACAAAATATGCCTCTATTAATAAGATGGTAATTAAAATCAATGGACTTTAATCGTTGATTACTAGTAAAATATATGCATGATGATTTTGCCCATAAATTAATGTGTTTGTTTTTTTATGCAAGAGAGAAACAAAAATAATGATGCTAACATTGGACAATAGTCCCATGATAGTGGAGTGCAACACAATGATGGTGGTGAGAAACTAATCCAGGTGGATATTGGTGGCCACCAGCCTATTCCACCTAGACCTCCAGCCGATCTCATATGTTTCCTTTTTTATTACAACATTTACTATTTTTAGTATTTTTTCGGGTCCTGAACTTCTGGAGCAGTTTTGACCCCCTAAACAATGTTTTTTGAGGTCTGCAGTAGCCCCGTACAAATAGGAATGCCCCTGCAAATCCTTCAGAGAGATATTTCCAACAAGGTATCGTACACGAGAAACGGAAATAATATGACCAAGTTACGATCCCGGGAAGTTGGTTGCCCAACTAACCCCAATGAGGCCTACAAACTCTTGGCATTCCATCTCCTAGGGTTAGGGTTTTGGTTGTTTAGGGTTTTCCCTCATTTTTCAATAATAAATAGGCCCTTGAGCCTCACTACAACCAATTTCAAAGGCATGTAACTGCCACATCTCTTCTAAGAGATAAGCTACCATCGCTTGAGCTAGTTTATTTCCATTATGTTTGTAAGCTTATTTCAGTATTTGATATTAATGAAATGAACTATTATTTCTTCTACATCTCTATATTTATGGTTATATTTGTAATTTATTGCATTCCTGTTTAAGTTTGGATCAGTGGTATCAGAGCGGTTTGCTCTTTCTCTATTTTTCTTTGCATGTCCCCAACAAGGTCAGGATATAAGGAGTTAGGGCTTGAGCTGGTCGAACCTTTGCAAGACTAGCCTCACAAACCTCGGAAGCCTCCAATGGTAGAAGAGAAGAAAGATGAGGGTGAAGGAGATCCTTTCAATCTTGCTTGAAGAATCCCTCGAGTGATAGAGGAACATGATGATGGACAACTTTTCCAGATCCTTCAGTGGCTACCCAAAGGCGACACATCTCCTTCCAGCAGCCACTCTCAAAGCACCACACCCTTTAAGGTACAAGTTAGCTTTTACAACCCCATATTTGAAGGTCAGATAAATGCAGACACCATAAATAAATGGTTAAATCTGCTAGAAGGATATTTTTCTGTTCTTGATTTTTCCAGCTAGGAAAATATTACTTTTTCACTTCTCAAAGCCACCTCACGCATCAAGGACTGCTGGGAAACCTCATGTGAGAAGAAGGATGAAAGTACACCCCCACTATTTTCAGTCGCACCCACTTGGAATTCATTCCAAGATGCCATCAAGAACCAATACTAACATGTCGGGAGATATGAGGATAAATACATAAAGTGGACCACGCCACGGTAGGGAAGGGACCAAGACGTGCCAGAGTTTACCAATGTTTTTCACACCCTTCACATCAAGTTGGGTATCAAGGATTTTGAGCAACATTTGGTACTCAAGTAATGTGAATGTCTACACAGGTATATCCAGGACGAGATGGAGTCCTTTGACATCTCTCTTGGCACGGTGTACTGATACACTGTCAAGATTGAGCAGAATTTTAAACAGAAGAAATGAGACTTTGGATCTGTGAATCTGAAGTAAGGGAAAGGCGTCCCTAAATTGTAGAGGAAAGGACAAAACCAATGCGGGGCGAACCAAAACAACCTGCTAAAGCCATAATAAAATAACAACACCATGAAGACAAAGAAGGACATGGGAAGGTGGTGTGAGTTCCATAAGAGCTCCACATACAACACAAGTGACTGTCAAGCCAAGTAGTCACTGGTGGCTGAGCTGAAGGCTTCCGAATCAAATGCATGTTCTGACTCTGAGTGAGAACCTGACAAGGGGAATGAAAAATGGAAACAAATCATTGATGCAGAGCCTAGTTCCACTGTGGCCACCACCAAGATCCAAAAGAATGAGCATGAAGATCCAAAGGCTAGGGAACGCCTCTTTCATTCACAGACATGGGTGAATGGTTCTCCATTGCAATTCATTGTCGATAGCAGGAGAAAAAATAACCTCATTTGAGCATAGGTCGTGAAGTGTTTGATCCTACCAACTACAACATATCTGCAACCATACACCATCAGGTGGCTTCACAAAGGGTGAGATCTCTGCGTCAACCAGTAATGCCACCTTCCCTACAACATCAAGCACTTCACGAATGAGGTATTGTGTGATGTTGCTCCTCTTGAATTTTGTGATGTATTATTAGGACAATTATACTTGTGGAAGTGGCATGTTGTATATGAGTCTAGACCTCGCTCTGTGATTTTTTACTTTGGGAAATAAGTTGTACATGATACAAGAGGTAGCCTCGCCTACCATCATCTCTTTGATCACTATAAAGCAATGCAGTAAGATCATTCACAGACCAGGAAATTTGTTTTCCTAATGATTCCCCTCAAGGAAAGAAGAATATTGTGGCTATGACTTCCAAATAAGTCTCCTTCTCACAACATTAGCAGATGGATAAGGTCATGGAGGAGTACAGGGACATTTTCTCCTCACCTACAGGGGTACCTCTAAGCTGTCAGGTCAAGCATTCCATCGATCTAACCCCGGGCGTGCCGCTACCCAATGAACCGATCTATCGATGCTTTGTTCTGGAGAACAATGAGATCCAGAGGAAGATTCAGGAGATGTTGTATAAATGGCACATCGTGCCAAGCTCATCACCCTGTGGGAGCTCGATTGTCTTGCTACAGAAGGATGGGACCTGGATACTATGTATTGACTATCAAGTGTTAAGCAAGATCATTGTTCGAAATAGATACCCAATCCCATGGATTGATGACCTTTTGGACCATCTCAAGGGGCCAAATATTTCAAAAATATTGACTTGAAGTCTGGGTATCACCAGGTGCCTATCGAACCCTCTAATGTGTGGAAGATTGCCTTCAAATCCAAGGAGGGCCTTTTCGAATGGTTGGTCATGTATTTCGGGTTGACAAATTCCCCTGCAACCTTCATGAGATTGATGGATGACATGTGCCACCCTTCACCAATGAATTCATGGTGGTGTATTTATATGATATCTTCATCTTCAGCCAGACTTGGGCATATTATCTCCACCATATTCAGCAGGTCCTCTAAACCCTATGACAACACAAGTTGTGTGCCAATTTGGAGAAATGCACTTTTGACATGACCCAGGTTCAATATCTGGGGTACATCATTCATGATCAAGGTGTGCATGTGGACCCAACGAAGATATAAGTGATTCAAGATTGCCCAGCCCCAACCACTCTAACAGAGCTCTGCATTTTTCTGGGTCTCGCCAATTTCTATCACAAGTTCGTGTTGGGGTTCTCTCATATCAGTTATCCTTTAAGTCAAGTCACCAAGGGTGGAGTGAAAGCAAATTTATTTTGCTCTGAAACCCAACAACGGGAGTTTTCCAAGTCGAAGCATTGCTTCTGCTCTACACCAGTGCTCACATTACAAGACCTGCAACAACCATTTGAGATTGAGACAAATGCCTCCGACTATGTTATTGGTGTAGTTCTTACTTAGCAAGGGCATCCAGTGGCTTACCACAGTGAGACACATTCAAACACAGTCTGAAATTATCCCTCCTATGATAAGTAAATGTATTCCATTGTACAGGTCTGTCGTCAATGGAAGCATTACATTCTAGGGAAGGAAATGGTCATCCACATAAACCACCGACCCCTGCAGTTCATATAAACAAAATGGAAGTTGCAGAATGATCGTCACCAGAAATTGTCCAGATACTTGGAACAATTCCATTTGAAAATTAAGTATAATAAGGGAAGTGCTAATAATGTTGTAGACTACCTCAGGCGACCACCAGTCATGGTTTTGATCACTATGGTCACCTCCTGTGGGCACGAGACTTTACTGTGGCTACATCTTTACAAGATCAATCCAGAATTTAGCATCACATACCAGACACTCCTCGAAGGTAAGCAAGCTCCAAATTTTCACCTCCAGGATGCAATGTTATGCCACCTAGTACACATTTGTTTACCTTCAAGTGAGTGTTCCAAGATGATTTTGGAGGCGCACTACAGTCGGGTCGTTGGAAATTTTGGAGTAGAGAAAACAGTGGCAGTTCTGCAGAAGTATTTTTATTGGCCGAACGTTCATCAGGATGTTGGGAAGTACATTATATCCTGCACCACCTACGCCATTTCTAAACCAACCATCAAGAAGCAAGGCCTATATACTCCTCTACCTACTCCTTATCGACCTTGGGAATCCATCTCCATGGATTACAAGTCAGACCTTCCTTATACTAAGCACTGCAACGACTGTGTTTTCGTAGTCGTTGACATATTCTCTAAGATGGCCATTATGGAGACCCGCAAGATGTGTATCAGAACGGAGGCCACTGATAAGCTCTTCTTTGAGAAAGTGTGGGTACAATTTGGGATCCCACATTCCATTGTCTTAGATCAGGATAGTAGATTCCTAAGTGCATTTTGGTCAAGTCTTTGGTCGATGTTGAATACCAAACTTGCTAATTCCACGACTTTCCACCCCCAAACTGATGGACAAATAGAGGTCATCAACAAGATGATCATACACATTCTACGCATGTATAATTCGAAGCATCCATAGACATGGGATGAAAGCCTCCCCTGTGTCTAACACAACTACAACAGAGCTCTCCATATCTTAACGAGCCACAACCCCTTTCAAGTAGGGTTGAGATTTCAGCCATTATGTCCCATTGATGTGGCCATACCATTTGCAGTGACTCAAGCAGATTCAGCGCACATTCGATCTGAAGCTGCAAGGGATAACAATTTCATTGAGCACATTCAACACATACTCTAGTAGGTCCATGATATATTGGACAAAGCCAATGCTAAGTACAAGCAATGCCATGATCAGCATCGGGTGTAGCACAAATTCTAGGTGGCCAACAAAGTTTAGCTACATTTGCAGAAGGAGCGCCTCGTTGGACCCCACTGCAAGCTTCGCTCGCTCTAATATGGGCCATACACCATCACCAAGTATGTACGGGAAAATTCCTTTGAGCTCAACATTCCACTGTTCCTTGGTCTACACCTAGTGTTCAATGTAGACTGCCTTCGGCCATACTTTCCACCATTTCTTAACACATCTGACATTGCAAAACAACTGACACCAATAGAGATAAAACAGACTGCATGGAACATGACACAACTGATCAGATCATGGACATGCACATCAAGAACAATATCCAATAGAGGATCCAGCTATATCGAGTTGTCAAAGAAGACCAACTCCTTAACCGGGGCAAGAGGTTCACTAGGGACCAAGTTCAACAGAAATTTCCTCACCTCATGGAGGCTCTGCACGCAATGAGGACCATTGATTCCTAAAAAGGGATGAGTCATCTAGGTGGATAATGGTGGAAACCTACCTATTCCACCTACACCTCCATTCGGTCTCATCCATTTCCTTGTTTATTGCAGTATTTACTATTTTTAGCAGTTTTTCGGGTCTTGAACTTTTAGATCAGTTTTGACCCCCTAAACAACATTTTTTTGATGTCTGCAATAGGCCCATTGTCATATATCAAAAATCTTATAGTACTCGGATAGATCTTCCCAAGAAGGTATTGTACGTGCCAAATGGAGATAAGATGAACAAGTTACAACCTCGGGAAGTTGGTTGCCCAGCTAAACCCAACAAGGCCCACAAACTCTTGCTGTTCCATCTCCTAGGCTTAGGGTTTTGGTTGTTTATGGATTTCCCTTGTTGTTCAATAATAAATAGGCCCTTGAGCCTCATTGTAATAGAGTTCAGAGGCATGTAGCCACCACATCTCTTCTTAGAGGTAAGCTACCATCGCCCTAGCTAGTTTATTTCCATTATGTTTGTAAGCTTATTTCAATATTTGATATTAAAGAAATGAACTATTATTTTTGTTACATCTCTATATTTATGGTTATATCTATAATTTGTTGCATTCCTATTTAAGTTCATATCAAAAACTCAATCTTGACAATATTATGGTTATAAAATCAGAAGTATGGATTGTGATTATTAATATTTACTTACAAATGATATACTTATTACTTTTCTTATTGCAATGTTAAAGCATGTAGATTAGGATGTTATTTCAGAAGAGGATCACATGACAGTTGAACCAATGTTTGCTATTTGTATTAATGAACTACTTCTATGAATAATAACTAACCATATCAATTTACACTATTTTGTTATTGTAGTTAATTCCCCATTGCAGCAACTTAATGCTTTCCATGAAGAGTATACAACTAGATGTAGAATGCATCAAAGCATGCACATTCAATCAGCACCAAAAGAGGGTCCAACAACTAATGTGGACTGAAAAACGGTTGAGATGGTCATGAAATTTATAAAAACTAAGAAACTAAAAAAGAAGTGATTGTATATATTATGATACAAATGTATAATGAAGAGTTATAGTTCATTAGTTCCATATGCTATATTGTAATATGCATATGCACAAAGTTAGAGAATTCATGTAATGAAGATCAATAGAACCAAGGGGAAAACCAATTACTTAAACATTTTTTTTCTATTTTGCATGAGTTGTTGGTGTCCATAATAGACATCTAGCTATTGAATAGTTGTTGTAGTTGAATTTTATAATACAAGTATTTCTTTTACCAGATCTTTGGTTTATTTACTACATCCTTCTACTTCACAACAACTCCATGCTGATTGAAATCATAGTTAGCAGGAGGTTCAAAGTTTTATAGCCGTTAAAAACTACTCCTTCTCTAATTAGGGGTTTGACCTATAGTATTTTCTTTTAATCCATTACTACAACCAAATATTTATAAATAGAGAAGATGTGCCTTATATGTGGCAAGAACACTAGCAAGTGTTGATTGAATTGAATTATATCAAATGATAGGAGATCCACCATTCACCAAGCCAGCCAAATTTGGTGGTTGGATCCATCGCTAACTTTGGTTAACATGATGGTTTGAACATGCCTAAAATGTTTCCACTTATAGTCGCATGGAAGAGAATTATCCCATATCATGATTACTATATATAGGCATCAATATGAAGGGCATATCTAATGTTGAATTCTTAGCTATTAAAATCACACATTGGTTGAAGTGGTACTACTGCATATATACTTTTGGCATTTCATGGAACAACATTTAACATTATTTTCTTTAACTCCCAAAGGAGACTATAAATTTAAAAATATATATATATTTTTTTAACTCCCCTCCATTTTCCCGCATGGAAGGGGAGTTAAATTTTACTCATATGATCAAAATAGTTGTATCCCTCATCCACTAGGCCCATGTGGAAATATGTAGAGAGAACACCAATAAATATGGCATTTTTTGGTTTTGAGCTGGAATGTTCCAGTTGTTCAAAGATTTTGATTGTGTTCTTACCACGTCCATGTATGCAATACCACACTTATTCATGAAATATTCATTTTTTAGATCATTCAAATATGCATGAAATTTGCATGCATGGTTGATCTTCTTGGTCATTCAAGAAGGGATAAAGTCGAGATTCTTGTTTGAGTCTAATTATGATTGAGTATTCTCTATAGCTAGCACATTATAGTGAATTTGGAAAATTAGAAATAGCAAGTCTAAGCTATCTTAAGAGTATGTAAAAGTGAAGTATGCTCTTAGGCTTACACACCATGTGATATAGGTCAATAAAAAGTGCTTAATCTTTAAAGGTTTCCATAATAATAGAGCTTAGCCTTTATTACCCATGAGTGGCATTTGGAGTCATTGTAGTTCCTCTTCGGCTCAACACTTATCAGTTTGTTCTAGTCATTGTGAGCCATAAATAGTTTGAGTCTATATCAATTGACAGATATCCTTAAAATTACTATGTCCAAAATGACCAAGAACATAAACCATGCATGCATAGTGCTCTGGATTGTGGGCGATGAGATAATATTGACTCTTGCAAACAAAACATTTACAACCCTTGTCCACAAAGCTAACATGTTTTGATCTCTAAAATTGTTCAAGATCTCTAAGCGAAGTACACTCTTAGGCTTATGCACCATGTGCTCTAGGTCAATAAAAAGTGCTTAATATTTAAAGGTTTCCATAATAATAGAGCTTAGCCTTTATTACCCATGAGTGGTATTTAGAGATGGTAGTTCCTCTTGGGCTCAACACTTATCAGTATGCTCTAGTCATTATGAGCTATAAATAGTTTGAGTCTATATCAATTGGCAAATATCCTTAAAATTACTATGTCCAAAACGACCAAGAACATCAACCATTCATGCATAGTGCTCTAGATTGGGGGTGATGAGATAATATTGACTCTTGCAAACAAAACATTTACAACCCTTATCCACAAAGCTAACATGTTTTGATCTCTAAAATTGTTCAAGATCTTGGAGACAACATGATAAGGGAGAAATCCCCTCTTCTTTTTTAAAGAGGTGGTACTCCTTTGTCTATTATTACTAGTGAAATATGTTTATTAATAAATTCAAGGAAATGTCATACACCGACTTGAGAAAGGTCCAAGAGATTTAAAAGGAAAAACACGGACATCACTTTATGGACATAAATCATCATGATTGTTTATGAAAGGACAAAGAACATTTATAGTGAATTTTTTTAGCACACCATCTTCAATAATATAAGTAAAGCACATCATTTCCCAAGAAGAATGTAAAAATACCACATTGCAATAAAGCCTATAATGATAATTCAATTAAATCCAAAAGAGGAAATATGAAACACCAACTTTAAATCCTCACTTAGAGTCACAATTTTGAGAAAACACTAGTTATAAAGTGTTTCACTGGTTCTTTGGGATCCTTTTAGAAAAAATAAGTGTAATATTTGAAAAAAAATTGGGTTTTCCAATAAATGGTTGGGATTGGGGCTCCTATGGACCATGTTGGGTCAATTTACTATGCAAATTAACACAAGTATTTAATTATCAATCTAGGCTTGTAAGCTTGGAAGCATGTCCAAAATATATGGATTTCAGTTGTAGTCAATTTTAGAAGATGAAATATAAAGATTGAAAGAAATGCATATTACAAATATAAACTCTAATTAAGTAATTTCTAATTCACTTAAATAATATGTGGGGTGAGGCTCCTAACTTAGGAGAGCCTGGTTGTCCTTCCCTGTGATACTATTTCCATGAAGATAAATCCAAAAGCACTAAATAACAATGGTTTATGATGCAAAAGATGTAAAAGAAGAGGCTCACAATTCTTGCTTCAAACCATAAATGCAGAAATAACTTCAAATAAGAAAAGGAGAATGAAATTCAGTTTTAGTTCAAGATCAAATAGAAGGGGAATTTAACTTAAATTCCTGTGTGTCCCTCCATATGTAGATTATAATTAAACCAATATTCATTCAGAAATCATCACACATCTAAATACGTTTGAAACAAGAACTAATTTATGAAAACTATGAAAATTTAACCAAGAAGTGCACTTAGCTTGGTGTGGGGGCCCTCCACCCTTTCCTTGCACACTTGAAGAAATATCAACTACAACAACTTTAGTAAATCAACCAAGCATGAGCAACAAATTGAAATGAGACAGGTTCTTCAATTAACTTTCAGCCTTCAAAGCGTCTCAAAATCATATTACATAAATTCTACATGTTTAAGCCTTCAATAGTCTTGGCTTAAATAGAGAAATAATAGACAAACTTGACTAAAAAGTCTCTAACAACCTTATCAATCCTAATCCCATCTACCCTCGTCGAATCCACCCATTCAGTTACACGAAATTTGGAAAAATACCAAAAATCACTAATTTTGGCCTATTTCCTAGGGATTTCCTAAATGATTGGTCCTATTTGACTAGCTTTGACCGGGCTTGTTTATGCTCGGTTTGACCAAACCAATAGGTACACATCCATCCTTAGTTCCCAATATTTCCATATCTATGCTTAACTCATGCCCAAGTGTCCTGCAAGTATGACTTCAATGGAGCCATTACGGGAATTTTCAGTTATGTCCAAAAATACACTAAAACCCCAAATTTTACGAAAATTGAAAAAAATTGAAAAACTTAATCTAAGTACCTAATTATGCAAAATAAGGGTAAAATGAGTCATAAGTAAGTGGAATGAGGTGGAAAATGATGGTAAATAAGTGGGTTTATGATAAACAAAAAAGACCAAAATTGAGGGCCAACATCCCCCCCTTGCTGATATTCAAGCATGTCCTCATGCTTGCCTTTGTCTCTTTGATATTTTCTCCCTGTATGCTGACTGGCTTGCTGATGTCCATTGTAGTATAGTGGTAATTATTCCCGCCTGTCACGTAGGTGACCCGAGTTCGATCCCCAACAACGGCACCAAAATGTTGGGTCAATTTACTATTCAAATTAACACAAGGATTTAATTATCAATCCGAGCTTGTAAGCTTGGAAGCATGTCCAAAATATATGGATTTTAGTTGTAGTCAATTTTAGAAGATGAAATATAAATATTGAAAGAAATGCATATTACAAATATAAACTCTAATTAAGTAATTTCTAATTCACTTTAATAATATGTGGGGTGAGGCTCCTAACTTAGGAGAACCTGGTTGTCCTTCCCTGCGATACTATTTCCATGAATATAAATCAAAAAGCACTAATTAACATTGGCTTATGATGTAGAAGATGTACAAGAAGAGGCTCCTAACTAAGGAGGACCAGGTTGTCCTTCTTCACAATTCTTGCTTCAAACCAGAAATGCAAAAATAACTTCAAATAAGAAAAGGAGAATGAAATTCAGTTTTAATTCAAGATCAAATAGAAGGGGAATTTAACTTAAATTCACGTGCGTCCCTTCATATGTAGATTATAATTAAACCAATATTCATTCAACAATCATCACACATCTAAATTCATTTGAAACAAGAACTAATTTATGAAAACTATGAAAATGTAACCAATAAGTGCACTTAGCTTGGTGTGGGGCCCCTCCACCCTTGCCTTGCACACTTCAAGAAATCTCAGCTACAACAAATTCAATAAATCAACCAAGCATGAATAGAAAATTGAAATGAAACAGGTTTTTCAATTAACTTTCAATCTTCAAAGAGTCTCAAAATCAGATTACATAAATTCTACATGCTTAAGCCTTGACTAGTCTTGGATTAAAAATAGAAATAATAAACAAACTTGACTAAAAAATCTCTAACTACCTTATCTATCCTAATCCCATATATCTTGGTCGAATCCATCCATTCAGTTACACAAAATTTGGAAAAAACCCAAAAAACACTGATTTTGGCCTATTTCCTAGGGATTTCCTGAATGACTGGTCCTATTTGACCGACTTTGAACGGGAATGTTTAAGCTCGGTTTGAACAAAACAATAGGTACACGTCCATCCTTAGTTCCCAATATTTCCATATCTATGCTTAGCTCATGCCCAGGTGTCCTGCAAGTATGACTTCAATGGAGCCATTATGGGAATTTTCAATTCTGTCCAAAAATACACTAAAACCCCAATTTTTACTAAAATTTCTAAAAATTGAAAAATTGAATCTAAGTACCTGATTATGCAAAATAAGGGTAAAATGAGCATAAGTAAGTGGAATGAGGTGGAAAATGATGGTAAATAAGTGGGTTTATGATAAACAAAAATGACCAAAATTGAGGGCCAACAGACCATAAAGGAGATTTGAAGACATATAAGAGTAGATGATAACACTTGGAATACAAGAGGACAACACTTAGGAGCCAACCTAAAATATTGATAGAGTTTGCAATACAAGGGATGAAATGACTTAACACTTAGATGGAGAAAACAAAAAAGCCAACGATGAATGAAATCCCTACTCACGATTGATAAAGGGATCTATCTCCTAGTTACTTGTTGATGAAGGCCTTTTATGTTGGTCACCTTTGTGTAGTTTAAAAATTGTATATGCTTCTTTATGAATTAGATCAGTTATAGTAATTAGAGCTTTCTTTAACCATTCATCGGTTATAACGGGGAAATCGTCAGTTTTGTCTAATCTTGAGATGGAATAGTTCATCCTCCAAATTTCTAATTTCAAATCCTATTTGTTCCACCATTTCATTATATTATTCATTTTATTCACCAAGTGGACTATCCAATTCTCAATTTCTTCTTCTGAGAAGTTCTTCAATTTATTTTCCTAGGACTTTTTTAGTATGTCTGGTTGTTTTAATATTATATCTTTGGTTAGCAATGTGGAGTCTTCTTTTAGGTGTGGGCCATCTCATTTCTTAACAATATAAACATTTTCTAAGGATATGTTACTTTTGTTTGAACTAATATTTCAAAATTCATAAATAATTTATTTTAAACACAAGATTTTTCTTAACCAACATGCATCTGTTTGTTTCGGTTGATTTTTTTAAGGGAGTTCTTGCTCCCTTACCTGAACAAGATTAATATTTAAAACCTATAAGATGAATATATTCAATGAACCCTCATATAAATTTTCATTATTTTATAATTCCTTCTCCAAGGATTTCTTGAAATTTATATTCATGTTGGCAATATAAGTGTTGGAATCTATAGCAAGTTCCGAATTTTTTAGGATGATCTAAATCCTCTTCACAATGTTATTAGCAAAATCCTTAGTTTTAGTGTTGAAAAATATTATTCCTCATTTTAAATTCAAACTGTATTCATGAATCTCCTTAGTGCTCTAAACATTATTGATATCAATTATGGGTTATAGGAATGGGAGTATGGGAGGAAAACAACCTCTAAGTCTTTATTCATTTGTTCAAATGGAGATTCTCTTTCCCTTTCCAATTAATGGAATAATTTAGTGCATCTCCAATAGCTTCATGGAACTCAAAGGCATTTGAAGGTCTTACCCCCACAAAATCAAGGCCAAAGTTCCATTTTTTAACAGTCACTTTATTATGTAGGTTGATCTTTTCAACTTGTAACTTTTTGGAATTTTGGTTGAAAGACAAAATATGAAGCAATGATTGATTTGTCCTAAAAGGTCACTATTTTTTTCATTTAATTCCTTGTATACATCTGTTATTTCCACCATCTATTGTTTTACCTAACTAAGGGTAATAATATTATCATCAAGTTCCATCTCTTTGGGAACAATTTCATGAACCTCAACTTCAATTTAGACTCCCTAATATTATCTCTATACCTTTTCGAATTGAAGGAAATTTTATGTGATTTATCAAGGGGTTTCCTAGGGAAATCATTCTCTCCTCCATCCCTAGAAGTACTAGTGGTTCTTATCCTTTGATAAGTATCAAAATAATTACATGCCCTACTTCTTGAAATAAAAGCACTTCTTGTGACAAAATAGGAGAGCTAGTTCCCTTATGATTACCTATCTATCATTTCTTCTTGTATGGATCATTAGTTCTCTCAAGAGTATGAGCATCATCCTGAAAAAGATGACTATTGAGCGCCAGAGACACTATCATGATATTTTTGAGTATCTGCTTCTCCTTCATCAAGTATGGATGCTCTTTTAAATATCATAGGGTATCCAATAGAGATAAAATGTGCAAAAAATAAACCACTTGTGTTGAAACCATCATAACTTGGAGCATCTTGCATCTAGGAGTTGTTAACATGTTCAAAGAATTCATTAATGTGGGAACTATTTGTGATTATGATCTCCCCTATTGTAATAAGAAATGTGATAAATTTCTTCTTCTTTCTTTGATTGAAGAAGTGGAACCAATACTTGTATTTTTTGCATATTTCTTCCCATCCCAAGATGTTGATTGTGTCAATGCAATATGGATCTCTTCATCTACTCGACATGTTTGTTTTTATAAGCATAACAAATAAGTGGCATCGTTTATAAAATTATATTTCGTTCATCGACTACTGATGAGTACAACATAATTAGTAAATATTCCTTGATTTTGCATATAATAAAGTTCCTTTTATTAACTCAAACTACCATGTCTTGGATATCATAAGCCAAGTGAAGAGATTACGATTAAAAACACAGTGAGCGATATGATGGAATGGAGACTTTAATAATACTAGAAAATGGTATCTCTTTTCGGTGGGTTCGAGACGAGGAGAATGACACATGGATAATGGCATGGTTGGTGAGGTGTATAACATATGGATGAATGATATGGATGGTACATGGGTGAGGACATAGAGCACAATGTTGGAAGTCATAAAAATGGCTAAGTGTTTGAAACTCACTACTAATGCAATATGTATTGCAAACTAGTGGAACTTTGGAATTTCAAACTTACTAGATGCATATAGGAGGTCCATGATTATCGTATATGAAATACAATTAAGTGTTAAAGTAGTGAAAAATGTGGGACATTGAGCATAAAGTGAGTGTTATGGAACTTCAGGTGGGTAAACTTCATAAGTAAATGATCAATATTTCAAGGAGTTCAAAATGGGTGTTGTAGGATTTTAGGCATAAAGTGAGTGTCGCAGAACTTTGGGTGGGAAATTTTTTAAGGAAATGCATGCCTTATCTCAAGAATGTTGCCTTAACAAATGCACACCCTACCTTAGGAAATGCACACCCTTTCTTAGAAATGCATGACTTGCCTCAAGAAATGAACACTTTTCTTGTGATGCTTCAACAAATTAAATTTTGACAAATTTTATCTAAACATATTTTAGCAATGATTCAATCCATAATTGTCCACTACTGACCAAATCAGAACCTAGTCCTCTTGTAAAATATTCATAGAATCCATTTGGAAATGAAAATTGCTTATTGCTTATTGTGAGTTGTGGATATCCCTTGGAAACCTTCTTAAATTATTTTACAGGAATCCATGAATAGTGGAGGTAAGACATTGAATTCTACTTCACTATTACATATTATTTGATTATTATTTTAGTTGAAGTCCTATAGGTTGAATCTCATCATTGTTAGCATTTGATGGTCTCATTTGGCAATCTAAAATGTTATTAACCTCAGATAGGAGATTAAAATATTTGATCAAATGAGGGTAACTACATATGCCATGAGGGTCTAGTTTTATTCATGGAATCAATAACTTAAAATGAAATACAACAACATGTCTACTACAAATTCAGATGCCTAAAAACTAGTTAGGGGCCCTATGTCTAATGCATCATAAGAATGACTTTTAGTGTACAACATAAATTTATTTTATTTTTAATGCTTTTCTCTTGTGTTGTAACTTTGATGTGATCATTGAATATCCAATGGAACATGCCCTCTTGTTTGTCTCTATTTTGATGAAGGGTTGTCGAGATATCAACACTCTTCCAATGGGAAACATACTTCAACAAGTTCAAAATTTCCTTCCTTTTGATAGTTTTAACGTCAGAGTTAACATCAATATTGAGATAGATAGGCAACAGGCCAAGTGTAACCAAAACACCATGTGGTAGGCTTGATTAGTTTTCAATACAATACTGAGACATGTTTGTTGTTAAGAATTAACATAAGCAGTAAAAGACAAGCAATGTAGCAAAAAATGCTAAATTCCATTGTATTATTTTGTATCAATCCAAGGATATGAATTCATAATACATCAATTTGACCTTCAATATCTTCCAGATCTCATTGAAATATCATTAGTGGATCATGACAACATCTCATCAATATAAGGATTACAACTCATGAAAATATAGTCTCGAACTTTTTTATTGTTTAGGGACTCACAATGTAACATTCATCTACATTCTTATGGATGAGCTCATCATACTTTAACAAATAAATTTTTCCACAACTACCACATGGTAGTTTTGATGCATTAGAAGTATGTCTAGTTGTTGTGGTTGTTAGAGTTTCAGTGCCACGGACTTTGGTATGGAAACATGTAGGTGATCGAACAATGCTTCCCTGAAAAATCCACATGGTAGTTTGTTTTTTCAAATCCATGAGAGCTATATGTTTATATTGGAGGTCTAATGGAAAAGATCATTGAAATTTTAGTGTGATCAAATCATTCCACAACTCCCACATGGGACCTTTATATGTTGAATATACAAAAACAAAGTATGAGGGTTGTTATGTGGAATCTACTACTGTGGACAACAATATCTTCCCTATGCCAGGTGGACTAATGTAAAATAACAGAAATACAAAGGCACTAATTTTTCCTTAAAGTAAATAGATAACAGGATGAAGCCTACCTGGAATCTGCTGCATGTTTTGCTCCTTCTTTGACTTGAATGCTCCAATCTTAGCTCCAAATGTTATTATTAGAACCTGCATAGTCAAATAAAACAAGCCAAGGATCCACGAAATCTATGAAACATCCTCTAATCAATTTATTCAATAGATCAACATGGTATCGAAATATATGAAACCATAATATCATATATAGGAAAAAAAAGAACTCTTTGCATTAATAGAAATGGAGTGAGTTATAGACAAAAATAGGTGTTGATCCTATAATAGAGCTCCTTCAAGTTGACCTGTCCTTTCCTTGTCACAAAGTGCTCTCTAATCACCCTAATGCATGGAAATTTATCTGTCACAACAACAACATAAGGGTAGAATCACTCTTGAAAAGCCAACAACAACCCACCAGGTTCTTGTGAAATGAGGTAAATATATAGGAAGGAGAGGTAGTTCATGAATTCTTATCCATTTACCAATCTAGGCTTGAGATCCAACAATATTTGTAAAATTCTGCTACTGTAGCAATCAAAATTATGCAAAACTCTTCTTATAGGCACAATTTCGTGGCAAACAGGATGCTACAGGTTTTTCTAGCAGATAGGTTGCTACAGGTTTTTTGTAGCAAACAAGTTGCTACATGCTTTTGTAGGAAACAAACCACTACAGGTTTTCTTCAAGAATATCTTTTTTTTTTTTAACAAAGTCGGTTGTTGTATTAATAGCTGAAAAAAAGAGGGGAGTCAGAGCTCCTGAGATACATTAAGTGTTGAGGGCAGCCTGGATCAATGGAGTCGCAAAACAGATATCTCTCCTTGATCCTTCTCCTACTTGTTCTGCTTCTAAAGATATATGAAC
Organism: Pinus taeda; assembly: GCA_000404065.3. Lineage (NCBI taxonomy): Eukaryota > Viridiplantae > Streptophyta > Pinopsida > Pinales > Pinaceae > Pinus > Pinus taeda. Next base: position 19,294 of record APFE030393705.1, read on the forward strand.
TACTGTAGATTCTTACATATTGGAATAGCAAAATTTGACATTTGCAAAGCATTTTTAATCTATTTCTATATGACTAATGTGCCTTGCAGTAGATTCCTCTGGCTTTTCATCCCTTTCTGCTTGCTTGGCACTTGAGGAGCTTGGGGCTACATTGTTGCATTTGTCCATCATAAATTTCAGGATCGAGATCGACTCTTCCGCATGACTGCACCTGTTTGACAAATGGCTGAACTGTTCATGAAGTCAAGAGACCCTGTGCAGGAAGAGGTCAATTTCTGCTCGGTGTTTGTCGTTAATAATGCGATTCTGGTCTTCGATTCTTGTTTCCAGAATCCTCTGCTAGTTCTCTAAAACATGCTGCTGAGCCCTGACTTCTTCCAACTCAACTTGCAGGTCTGCACAATGCAAACAATCCTCATTGCGAGCCATAGCTTTTGCTGAGGATGGAGAGAATAAGAGACAAAGGCGTACAAAGATTGGCTGCCCAATTAAATAGATCACAACATGGGATGCAGAGCTCTTCTCGAAAGCAAGGGCAACTGAGGAGAGTCGGAGAGCAACACAACGCACAGAGAGATTCTTTAAGGCCTGAGTCCACTTGGAGACAGAGGCGGGGGTAAGTGCGATAAGGAGAGAAACAGTTTGATGCTCTGGAGTGGAAGGGAGATATAAGGGGAGAATAAGGGGAAAATATGATCGAAGGGTGGCTGCCCAGATATATAGTCCACCACACGGGGGGTAGAGGCCTTCCCGAAAGCAAGAACGATAAAGGAGAGTCGATGTGCAAAGCGCACAGAAAGCTTCCTGAGGGCCCGAATCCTCTTGGCAACAATGGCGGGGATGTGAGCGACGAAGAGGAGAACAGTATGAAGCGTTGGAGATTGGAGGGGGAGGGGAGATATAAGGGGAGGCAGAAGAGGGGGGCGACAAAAGAGGAGGGAGCCGGTCATTGGAGAAATGAGGAAATCCTGAGGGAGGCGCGGGGAGGTCAGAGAACAGTCCTAGAGAGTCCGTGAGGCAGGACTGAGAAGATAGGTGCTGGCGGAGCTGTTTAGAATGATGAGATTTTTAGGCAGATCGAATCTTTGCCATATCCTTCTGCAGACTGTGATTTTGTTGAAAGCCTGTGATGCCTGATTCCGATCCTTTCTGTCAGTGTTGTCCGATTTGGTACTGAGTATATTATTTTGGTTCATGGCAAGGGTTGATGGGTCTCCTCAAAGTTGCAGCACAAGTTACCTACTGACCTTTCACACGCTCTGTTGGCATAATCGCCAGCCTGCTTGTTAAGATTGCAGAGGATATGGTAGTATTGTAAATCGTCCATTGTCTGATGCAGCAGTTGATTGCGCCTGTTGGTTTGCTGAAGGAGAGTATTGGGCGAATCCTTCTAGTGAACCATGAGGCGGATGACAACAGAAGAATCCCCAAAGATCTTTGCCAATTTTATCCCCATTTTGCTTAACTAAGTTAGTTCCTCAAACAGGGCTAACGCTTCAGCTCTATTATTCATGACCTTCCCTAGACCCCACTCGTAATGGAGGATGTGTTCCCCATTGGCGTTGATGATCAGTCCCCCTGCTCCGGTTGTACCAAGATTTGATTTAGATGCCCCATCAAAAAAAAGATAGAAGCAGTTGCAATTTTGTATCCAGTTGGCGAGCTCCTCTTCTTTTAATCTAACTTTCCAGGAGTTGGTTTCTACCCTGCTCTGTTCATCCATCATGCTACCTTTCTGTGCATTGTAATTTTTTTCCAATATGTAACTTATGAAGTCTCGCTCTTCCACACTATACTTTGTTGCATCTGTCCTTCCTATAGTCTTGATTGAAATAGTTTCCAGGGCGAGTTTTTTGGCCTTGTTGCAAATTATTCTTGTAGCTGAGCTATTTTCTTGGAATATTTTCCGATTTCTTGCTAGCCAGATTCGCCATAGCAAGGTGTAAGGGAGAGTGTTCCATACTCTCTTCACCAGGTTGCTTCTTTTTTCTTTCCAGGGGCAGCATTTTCTCCAAATGTAGATTGCATCAGCTATGGAATGCTGAGGGTTCCAAGCTAAATTACCTGTGGTAGACAGTCTTTTCCAACAATCAACAGTAAAGGGACATTCTACGAATAGGTGGTGCATAGTTTCTTCAGCGTTGCAGCAGTTGGCGCATCTGGATGGGCCGTTGATGCCTCTCTTTTTTAGGTTCTATGCTGTTAGGATTTTGCCTTTCAGCAAAAGCCATATGAAAAATTTTATTTTTGGAAGCGCCTCTGATCTCCAAACTATTTTCCAGTGGTTCCATAAATTCATGGGAAAGGTGTTGTTACATAGGTTTTGGTGGCCTGCTTTGACTATGTAATTTTTTCTAGTTGAGTCCCAACGGAATCCATCCTTCTCATTTTTCTTGATGAGTTTTACTGTGAAGGAGAGTCTGAAGACAGCTTAGACTAGGCTTTAATTCGCTGGGAATTTCCGGGAAGGACCATCTTGTCCAGGTGTGGGAATAGGGATCCCAGCTGGAGATTTGAGCCAGATGATGGATACCCCTGTTGTTAAGAAACTTAATGATGGGTATGGCTTCTTTATGCATGCTTATGGGTTGTTGTCACAGGATTTTATCAGTTCCAATGTTGATGCTAGCTCCCCCCCTAGAACTTTAGAAATATTTTGGATCATAAGAGGGAGGGCTTTTTTGCATAACCACTAAATTTTAGTGGAGTCTCTGTTGGGAATATTGGAGTCGAAGAGTTTCTGCCTGGGAAAGTTTAGGTATTTGGTCTCCAGGACCCTTTTCCACCACGAAGAAGGTCTTGTTATAAATCTCCATACAATTTTCACACCAAAGGCCAGATTTGAGAATTTTGGTGATCTAATACCCATGCCTCCTCTTTCTTGAGTTTGGATGACATGTTTCTAGCTGACTAAATTAAACTTGCTTTTGTCGTTTTTCCCTCCTTGCCAAAGGAAGTGGCGTAGAACAACTTCCAATTTATGATGGAATATGGCAGGAGCTTGATAAAGTGAGAAATGGTAAAGGGGAAGAGAGGTGATACCTGACTTGAGGAGAATAAGGCAGCCTGTTGGGTTGAGCCACAGTGATCCCCATTGCTGCACCTTCCTCTTTACCTTGTCAATGATTCCATTCTAGGTTCCAGCCTTCAAAGGACCTAGACTCACTGGCATGCCTAGGTAAGAGAAATGGGTCCATTCCAGATTGCATGTGACACCAAATATATTTGCAATGCTGTGGATAACCTAATTTGAAGTGTTCCATCCATATATACAACTTTTGAGTTGATTGACCAAGCCTCCAGAATACCCCATAAATTGGTCAAGGAGTTTCTTGAATCGCCTTACTATTATGGTGGAGGCTCCTCCAATTAACAAGGTATCATCAGCAAACTGTGAATTATTGATGTTCTTGGCTCCATTCCCAAATTTGATACCAGTTATAAGGCCCACTCTCTGATTGTGGTCCATAGCTTGACTGAAGGATTATGCCATGAGGATAAAGAGATAGGGGGAGAGGGGACAACCCTATCTAAGACCCCGGGAAGATTGGAATGCTTCACCTGGTCTGCCGTTGATCAGGGGTGAAATACAGGGCCTAGAGATGCAAGCAACAATAATATTAATGAAGGGTATCTCGAATCCCATCTTTTTTAATACAACGATAAGGAAGGAGTGTCTCTGTTGAAGGCATTAGCCAGGTCGAGCTTGAGGACAAATCCTTTTTCCTTCCTGGAGAGGCTCGAATGTATGGCTTCTTGAACAAGGAGAATGGAATCAGTGATTTTCCTGTTAGGCAAGAAACCTCCTTGATTTTCAGAGATCAAGGAGGGAAGGAGGGGTTTAAGTCTAAAGGCTAGAATTTTGGACAGAATTTTATAGGAGGAGTTGCAGAGGAAGATGGGTTGGAATCTGGAGAGAGTAGGGGGTCGGTTTTCTTTGGGGATGAGGGCAAGGAAGGTGGCATTGGTGTACCCTCCTATTTTCCCCTTTCTTTGTTCCCATCGAATCATCTTGATCAGGTCATTTTTTATAAGACTCCAGAACACCCTATAGAAGCAAATGGGGAATCCGTTAGGCCCAGGCGCCTTATCAGGATGCAGATTCCAAATTACTCTTTTGATTTCCTCTTCTTCAATTTCCTTATTATGGTTGTCGTTCATTTCCTTAGTGATTCCTTTGGGTAAATGCTGGAGAAAATCAGAATAGTCTTCTTCCCCTTTGGTTTCAGTTAAGAGATCTCTATAATGCTTGGAGGCAGCCTTCCTTATGGTCTCTTGAGTGCTATGCAGATTTCCTTCATTGTCCAAGATTGTGCTTACATTATTCCTGAGCTTTCGAGCAGTGGCCTATTTTTGAAAATAGGTTGTATTTTTGTCTCCTCCTTGGAGCCATAATTGTCTAGATTTTAAGCGCCACTTGATTTCTTCCTCCCTATTAATGTGACTCAGTTGTGTATATAGTACACGTTCTTGCTCCTTGTTTTGTTTCGATAAGCCATGTTCTTCGATCCTTAATTGCACACTCTCTAAATCACTCTTGATTTTCTTTGGCCCATTCCTTTATTACCTGTTTGGTTCTTTTTAATTTGGTTTCCCAGATGAAACCTGGCGAACCTTCTACATGCTAGCTCCAAGTCTTCTGAACGATTTCTCTGACTGCTGGAGTCCAATTTCAAAGGGGATTGTATTTAAATGAGATAGGTCCGAGGGGGCAGTGGATTTCCAGAGTTAGAGTAATAGGATAGTGATCAGAGGCTGAGGTATTGAGGATGTTGGCGCATCCTACAGAGAAGGAAGAGAGGTACGTGATGTCGATTAAGAATCTATCAAGCCTCTCCATTATGTTGCCGGTGCCAATCCTATGGTTACTCCAAGTATACCTACGATTTTTGGGTACAACATCAACTAGATCATGTTCCTGAGTGATAGTCTCCAGTCGGCCTCTGAAGGGATCTGGAGTGAAAGATCCTCCCCTTTTTTCATTGGCATGCAAGACCAGGTTGAAGTCACCTGCTACTATAATGTTTGTGTTTGGCTCCCCATCGATGCTTGTCTTCAGATCGTCCTAGCAGACATCCTTTTCTCTGTAACGGTTGGGGACATAAACATTGTATATGATTACTGTGTGGTTGCTTGTTCTACTGTCAAGAGCAGTTTTGATCCAATTCTGGTGGAGATTTGTTGAGGTGCAGTTCCATTTACTGTTGTCCCAAATAGTGACAATTCCTCCAGAGTCTCCTCTTGAATCACTGATGCATCATAAATATTGTTTCTGTTGATCTAAAATTCTTCTCATTTCTTGTTGGTCTTGTTTTGTCTCCTGTATCAACATAATTTCTAGCTTTTCATTGTGGATTAGGTCTCTAAGGGCAGCTACTTTGGAGGGGTGCCCTAAACCCCTGCTGTTCCAAGATAGGATTTTCATCATTAGGTATTGGGCGTGCGGAGAGTTGCTCGCCTCTCTTGATCTTTGTAGCTTGTCTCTTTCTCTTGATGCCCCAGAATGAAGGATTCTATTGGAGTTTATGTGCCCATGGCTATGTCTTTCTAGCATTCTCATCCCTGTGTTGTTTGGCTGATTTTCTGCCAGGGCCCGATTTTTTGTAAGTATCGTTGGTTGTTCCATGTTCTTTTGAAGAGCTTCTGGTAATCCTTGAAAGAGGGGGATCGAGGGGAGTCTAAGATGAGATGATCTGGGATGGGTGGGGGTTAGAAGGCTCATAGGGAGGATCTTCAGGAGGAGATTCAAGAGTGGAGAGGACAAGAAAGGGGTTGGAGGAGGAGGGGAGGGGTAGATCAGGCAAGAGGGGGACAGATGGAGAGGGGGAGGAAGAGGAAGGGCGAAGAGCTGAGGGTCCAGGGGTATCCGTTTCCAAGGTAGGCTTGGAAGGAGGAGTTGATTTCTTCTTTTTTACTGTTTCCCAGCGACCTTCCTGCTCGTCACTCTCTGCCTTAACAAGTTTAGTACATCTATTAGCAAAGTGTTCGTATTCGTGACATACCTTAAATTTAAATGGTATCTGCTCATAATCCAGTTGTTGGACATGGCTCCAATCGTCCACCTTCAGCTTTATTACTTCGGGCAATCCTCTACCTAGATCCACTTCGACACAAATCCTTGCGTAGGCTTGCATGTTGTCCGTCGGCTCTCTACGATCGATATATTTGCCTACAACATTCCCTATGGCCCGAACAAACTCATCTCCCCAGCAATGGAGAGGGAGGTGAGGGAGACGGACCCAGACCGGAACAGCGCTGGGGATGTCCAGCTCTGGGTCAAAATCTGGGGTCCATTTATTGAGGTAGAGGCCCCTGGAGTCCATGAAGTACGGCCCGTTCTTGAAGATCAAATCCTTGTCCTCTTTGGATTCGAAATGGAATGTATAGTACCCTTTTCCACAAAACCTAATTGATATTTTTCCTTGGATTTTATCTGATCAGTTTCGTTCAACCCAACTTTGAACTATTCTTGGAGAAGGCCAAAGGCCTGTAAATTGTCCTATGAGACCTTTTTCAGCAAGAGATAGTGCTGCCATGCGAGGCAAGGTTGGAGGCAGCTGAACTTCCTGAAGAACATCTAATTTCTTAACAAATTTCATAATCGCAGGTCTAGGGCGCTGAGGAGGGAGGGATTTCACTAGATCTGCGAAGGCTTTTTGTGGATCGGGTTCCTCCCGAGGAGATTCCGGGAGGGCCATCGTGAGGGGCCAAGGCCCAGGCTGTCGCGGTGCCGGATGGAGGGATCTATCGCAGGGGGGCGCGCTCAGGCTCTCAGAGGGCGCGCGCGCAACAACTTTCTTCAAGAATATCTTAGCAATCATTACAACACGGGAATAATGCTTTCTAACCATGTTGGACTCCCAAAAATGCTACAAAAAGTCACCACAATACATTCACATGAGGTAAGATGTGTGTGGATGGGATGAACTTGTAAATATGGAGTTAGAGTCTAACAACAATATGTCATTTTATGCATTCACTATAGTTGGTGCCTATGTAGCAAGATAGAGTTATTGTGTGAATGGAGTGATCACCATGTCCTCCTCTTACTATCTTTATTTCTACGTTCCCACCATTATAATTTCCATTGAACAACAATGATAACATAACAAATATAAATATTTTTTTAAAGTAGATTAGATCCTAAATTATTAGACTTTCACACACACACACACATATATATATGTATGTATAAAACTAAGAAATTTTATTATAATGAAAAAATTATAACTAATTAATAGCAAAAACTACATCCAGAAATACAACATTGTGTTTAAAAAAAAGACCCTTTCTATGTAAGATCCTTAAATTGTTTGTTATTAAATACTTTGATTGTGAAATACAACTAAAATTTTAATTTTCTTTCCAAATTGTGTTGTCAAATGCATTTATTTAAATATAATTTTAAAAAAAATACAAAATATAAAAATGAGCTAAATTAGTATTGATAATTTATAGCATATTTATACACTAACAGATGTATGGCAATCAATATAAATCCATCAAGATTTTATTAACTCTGAATAAAAAGTTATATCGATAACTTTAATTAATCCCAAGATTATATTGATAATCAAAAGATTATATCGATAACTTCAATTAATCCCAAAATTAGACCTTTTTTTAATGAAAAAATTATACAAAAAATGAATGCCAATGTAGCAAAAGTGAGGTCTTTCGTATCCCAAAATTAGAATTTTTTAATCAAAAGATTACATTAAAAAAATGAATGCCAATTTAGCCATAGCCATAGTGAGGTCTTCTGTATATCTTGGAGCAATATACTCAAGTGAAATGTGGTACTCTCAATGTCATCCAAACGACTCGTTGCGAAGTGGATGTAATTAGAGATACATCAAGCTTTATATTTTTCCAATCTCATCTCAACTGAGCACATCGTCATTGGTAGGGAAGAATATCGTTGGTCGTTTGTTTGATTGCAGGGTGCTATTGCTACTGGTGGTTGGTTGTTGTTGGATGGCGGGGTGTTGCTTATATTGGTGGTGATAAACAATACTGCATTAGGGATGTTGAGCAACAGGTGGATGTTGGGGATGAGTGTGGAGGTGCAGAGTAATGAGTCCAAGTATCGGGGTGCTTGGTTGTAAGGAGTCATGGTGTCCATCTATGTGCCACATGGGTGAGCGCATAGTTACAAGATACACTACCAACAAGAATTTCAATTCCTCATGGACAACAGACAACCCTTGACACAAGATGATGTGTCATTCACCCAAGTTAGACCCATTCCTCCCCTCTTGTCAGAAACATGCTCTTACTCCATTGGGGATATTGTTGAAGTTTATGAAGATCATTGTTGGTGCTCGGGCTCCGTCATTAAAGTGTTTCATGTTGCCAACTGTTTCTTAATTCATAATCCTCAAACCGGCTACTACAACAAATTTCCTCTCTCCAAACTACGTCATCCTCTACAATGGTCCAAAGGAAGTTGGTCACTCTTATACTCAAAGGTTACACTTTTATTGCAATTAAATTTTCATATTTTTTCTTCTTTTCTATCATTTTTTCTGTGATGAACTTTATATCATATGGAATTTCAAATTTTGTATGATATGGAGTTTCCAACTTTGTAAACTTCTTTTTGCCTAATAATCATGAAGTTACATTTGAGTTCTAAGTTTTTACCCAATTAAAATCAAAATCAATGGTTATTTACTTTTCTAAATATTGTGAAATATGTAATACATTTTACTTTTGTAGCCACTGTGAAATATGTAATACATTTTGTTTGAAGTTGAGTTAAGGCTTTAGAAAATGATAATGATATTGGTAATTCATGCAATGTTGTTGTCCATTCTCACAAATTTGAAACTCTGTCCATTCTCACAGATTTAAAATTCTATTGCATCCTTGTACACGATGGGCATCCAGCATACAAATATGATGGATTATGATTATGGTTCATATTTTCACATCCCTGCCTTGCCCTGCCCTATGTGCAAGCATTAATCCTTGCCTTGTAAGGTGAATGTAATTTACTTCAACTACTTGTGCAGTGTAGGAGAGATGGATGATTTAATTGCAAAATTTTAGCCCAATAATTTTTTTCTTAGTTTTACTAACTCTCTCTCAGGAGCCAGCACTTGTATTATTATGTTTCATAGTGAAATTCGGAGGACCTTGAGTCCCTCCATAATATAATGGATAATGTATTATTTTATGAGTCTTATAGCATTCAAGTAATGTCATCTACGATGGAAATTGTCCCATGGTTGAAAATAGTGAGCAAAATTCCATAGCATCATGTCTTGGGGATATGCAAACTAATGTGCAATCCCAAGAGCAACCTGAAGAAGAAGTAAACTAGCAGAGAAGACTGTGTGGCTTGATAGGAATGAGGGTAACACAAGAATGTTCAAATTTACCTACGAATTAAGCGTTGCACATTTATTCCTTCCCACTAAATCTATCAGTTTCCAAATTAATGGCTCCCTGTGCCTAAACGATTATTATTCCATTACAATCCCTCGCCATTTCCACTATAAAACCACCGTAGGAGCTGACTTTTCTTTCCTTTCATGATTTTATTTTATGTGTGGTTAGTTACAAGGCTAATTTACAATGATTAGATGGTGTTTGTCAATCATTTTCACAACATAATACATTCAATTTATAAATCGAGTGACCTATTTCCTGATCATCCTTAGTTCAAAATGTCTATGCAGAAGGGAAAAGGAAAGATGGTTGAAGAAAACCCCATGAATCCCCCAGTCCCAAACCTTGACAAAACTCCTTTAATTGACACCCAATTCAAGATTTCTAGGACTGATTGTGAGTTTGATTTATACAAATTTCATAATTGGGAAAAGAAAAATTACCTCAACCACAACAATGATCTGAGCATCTGGGAATCCTTCCTCCCTCAATTCATTTTTTCCCAAACCCATTTCTTCCATGAATTCTCCACTTGGTGTCACCTCTGATACCTCCCTAGCAAGAAAGCAGTCATTGCCTAGAATAACGAAATTATTTTCTCTATCTCTCCTGAAAGCATTTTCCATGGTTTACAAATAAATCTCCAAGCCTCCCTGCGTCCCTTTTCCTCTAACTCATTGATGGATTTATACAAACAACTTACATTTCCCCAAAGAGCTCATATTTTTTAGTGTTTTCTCCATGAAAATGTTGAATTACCTAGAAAGAAACCCCCATACCCTGATTCCATTTTCCCAAATATGTCAAAATAGGTAATGTCGATGGTCGCTCGACTACTTGGTTATTATACAGATCATTGCGTAGATGAAGTAGTTTTAGGATTCTTGTCATTTTTCTCAGTGGGACAAAAGCCTTCAGTTTTGTTTAATTACAGTCAATTCTTATCTGATGCCATCCATGATCAGTTTATGAAATTTAAAGTTGAAGGAGTGTTTAAGTATTAGTCATTGTTAGTGTACCTTTTGTTATATTGTCAGGCAGACATATTCAAATTCCAATTGCAGAATATGGACAAGTAGGGTAACCCTTTGTCAGTTATCCATTGGACTTCATTGGTCAGGAGGAATTCAAAGGAATACACCTATACAGATATTGTGGACTAGTTTCTTCACACTTCTTTATGTTTGTTATGAAGTGACATTATACCAAATATATCTCCAGAAGTCAAGAAGATCTTACCCCTTTTAGAACAGTCAAAGGTTGGAGACTGGTACTTATACCAAAACTACATAAAGATCAAGATTTATTGATGTGAACTCGCTCCATATCACCTACCAATTTTTGTACCAATAAGAGTATTTTCCTTAGAGTATGTGAGGAAAATGCTTAATATGGATGAGTTACATTTTGTATCCAACAAGAAGAAATTACAGTTTAAACTAAAATCACAAGTGGGCCCTTACATTGTGAACACCAAAGCAGCAGTAAAGGAGGTGGAGGCAGTTTTGAAACAGATGAAATTCAAGTTCATTTTTACATGGTCCTATCACCCCTTGGGAGTAATCTCTAAGCTAAGGGTTGAAAAAAAAATTACTCCATGTCCTCATACACCAAGGCCAAAGATAGAACAATATGCAAACTAGGAGGAATGGGTAGAAAACACACTGCAGGAGGCTGAATAACAATTGGTTAGTTAGTCATCATTACAAACACCCATCCCTAAAGATAAATAAAGCACAAGGCTAAGGTAAATCATGTCACCTACTAATTCAGAGACACAAGCTGCAGACTTTCTTGTTTCTAAGAGAAGGAAGAAGGATCACCACCAAAACTGATAACAGAGCTAATCCTCAGGTGGTCAACATTCAGGAAGAATCTTAAGAAGAAATGGATACACAGGAGCAAACAACTTTGGTTTTGACATACACTCCTACCACCTCACTACCCTATATAAGAGAGATAACTCAGTCTCATGTTTCTTCTACTTCTCAGGCTCCACCGCAGCCAAGTATTTTTGCTAGGCACAGAGAGATTAAACTAAAGAATGAAGCTCTTAAAACTTCAAAATACTTAGAGTTCTGGAAACAAACTGCCACTACCAAGCATAGACTATTGTATGCTTTTGACTCAGAAAAGCGGCAATTTCAAATGGCCTTTTTGGAGCCCAAGGTTGCAGCTCCCAGCGGTGTTGAAGATTATAAGGCCTCAAAATTTTCAGTTGACACTAAACAAGCTCATGAAATTGATCAGATCGATTTGCATAATTAGGCGGGTGAAATGATTTATTCAACTTTGACCAGCTTTGCCATGGTTGCTTTAAAATTGCAGACTTCACTAAACAACGTGCACTCACAACTCAAGATCGAGAGGATTTCCTCTATGGCTAAAACCACTAGAATTATAACGTTGGAAGAATTAGTTATTAAACTAGGATATGATCCTAGTGATGTCAAGGCAATAGAGGAAGTGATAAAAAGAAAGAATTTTCACATTCAAACTCTTAGAAAACAACTCAAACTCCCAACTATAGAGCACCCCTAGACCAAAAAATTCACTTGTTTGGAGATGGAGAAAGAAAAGTTGTTTACTTTAGTAGTGGAGCAGAATGCCCATATACAAAAAATGGAACAAGACATGGAGGCACTACTAAAAGAAAAGGAAAAATGGGAAGAAACAGGTACAACAACATGTACATTAGCAGGAATATCAACAATAGAAACTATAACTCAGCCCGCATTACAGATATCAGTTTCAGATTCCTCAAAAAGGCTAACTCAAGCTTTGGGGGGAATTGTCATTAATAAACAAAGAAGTAGAGAAACTGTCAGTAGCCCTAAACAAGATGGAGGAAATTAAGATAAAGGCAGATAATGCATACGTGGCAGAAGTACATAAGAACTTCAAACTTATTCGCCAAATTTAGAACTATGAAGACCATTCCATCATTATTCAAATGTTAGGAGAGGCAATGAGCAACATTTGGCATAACATGAAAGCTAACATTACAGACTTATGGCCCTCCAATCAAATCATATTTGAACAGGAGGAATTGGTACGAAAAGTGAAAGCAACAATAGAGTAGACAAGAGCTGATATTGAGCATAGGCCAGAAGAAGCACACAAAATCATTAGGATGTTAAACTCTAAAACCAGAGGAGAGCTTGGAGAGCTCAATATACGAGACAAAACATAAACAGTGATGGAAGTCAAATGAGTATTGACTAAAAAGAATTTGATGGTGCAATTGGAGAACTAATATAAAGAGCTGGAGCTACAGGTAAAAAGATTCAATAGAATTTTTTCTGTATTGTAGGAAAAGGGACTTCCAAAGCTCAGAAACTCTAATGGAAAATTATCAAGAACAACTATGAAACATTGTTGCAGATGTATCAACATTTGCAAAGGCAAAGGGAACCATCAGTAGAGAAGCTTTCCTACAAGGCCTGCAATATGAGTTGAATATACAACACAAAATTCATCATTTATTTGTAAATATGCCAGCTTTTCAAATTTACACTAAGGTGGATGAAAGATTTAGGAGCATGGTGAATTTTTCAATCCCAGATGAAGAAACGTGGGACCAATTACTGGAGTTGGTTGAGCAAACATAAATCGGAGACCTACAATTTTGGCACAAAAGCAAAAGCAAGAAGTTGAAAAAGAGCATAGTTATCAACAAATTCCCTTAAAAATATCAACAGATAGCCGAATTTGTTCAATGCTTCTATTTTTAGTTATGTTTTAGAGAAATATGTACTTTTGTTAAAATATCATTTTGTAATGAATTCCTTATTTGAATCCTAAAGTAGTTTAGTAAAAAGTCTATAGGTATATTGTAATAAGGCTTAACAAGGGTTGGAACTTGTATGAGGAAAGGAGCTATATTTTGAAGTTGTGCATTGTATTGAAGTGATCAATTTACAATGATATAGAGAGTTTTTGTTCTAGGATTCCTGTGTCAAACAATTGGTGATGTACTTTATCATGTGAAATTGCTATTTTCTAAATTTTCCATGTTTTTTGTCTCTATTGTTTCAAGAAGATAAAGGGCCAAATTTGTTTAAGTGTATTCTTCTCTAGCTTGTAAACAATATCAATGTTTTCACTCTGATGTTAAGTATAGAATTCATCCCAACATGCTCTATATTTAATTGAACTTAAATCATATTCATCCTACACAGTCCACAAATACTTTAAAAGATCCAAAAAACTTCCTACCCTGCTCTGTTACAGTTGCTCTGTCATTTTTGTGTTTGATCACCCAAAGACTCATGACTCCATGCCCAATTGACTTTCCCTGCAATTTTCAACCAAATATTATAAAAAACCAATCTCAGAACTCAATAAATAACCTAATACCTAAAGACAGAATTTAAATCAAAAAGACAGATCCCTCTTTGAAGCTGGAAGGGCTAGATCCCAGCTTTGTAAGTGGTTTTTCAGTTACCTTTGGGTTTATCTCCATAACCTAGGGAAATTATGGAGTGATAACATATTCATTGATGACATACTGGTATATTCTAAGAATGATGAAGAACATGTGGAGCATTTAGCAATAGTGTTGAGATTTCTAAGAGAGCACCAGTTGTATGCTAAACTTAGAAAGTGTAGCTTCTTTCAGACTGAGGTACATTACTTGGGGCATGTTTTCTCCAAGGACGACATAACAGTAGATCTAGAAAAGATAAGGGCTATCAAGGAGTGGGAATCTCCTAAGAATGTGGATGAGGTGAGATCATTCATGGGATTGGTAGGTTACTACAGGAGGTTCATCAGGAAATTCTCACGTATTGCATATTCTATCACATCATTGTAGAGGAAAGGTAAGAAGTTTGAATGGACAGAAGAATGTGAGGCTAGTTTTGAGCAACTTAAGCAGTTATTGACACATGCACCAGTGCTAAAGATTTCGGATCCAAACAAGGAGTTTGTAGTGTGTAAAGATGCTTGCAAGAGATGACTTGGTGGAGTTCTCATGCAAGAATGACGGGTAGTGTGCTATTAGTCACGGAAATTGAATGAGCACAAGCACAACTACCCGATGCATGATCTTGAGCTAGCAAAAATCATACATGCATTGAACACACTATCTTCTAGGTAGGAGGTTTACATTGATGAGTGATCTTAGTGGGTTGAGGTATTTGTTTAACCAGCCGAATCTAAATGACAGTCAAGCTATATGGTTGGATACCCTTAGTGAGTTAGACTTTGAGATCAAATACATCAAAGGGAAGGAGAATCGGGTTGTTGATGCTCTTAGCATGAAGGTACAGGTAAATCATATAGCAGCTATGAGTTCTTATGGGATAGAGTTACATGATAGGATCTTGTAGGCAGGACAATGGGATAAAAAATACATGGAAATCATGCACAAGTTACAACATAGCAAAGGTACAGGTACAAGTGCAGGTGATCAGGATACATACTATCGTATCATGGTAGATGGTTTGGTGAGATTTATAGAGAGGATCTATATGCTGAATTGCAGTGAGCTCAAGAAGCTTATCTTGAGGGAGTTTCACATCAAACCATACTCGGGTCATCCAGTGTATCAAAAAACGTTGACGATGGTAAATAAGTTGTACCATTGGTCGAATGTTAAGAAGGAAGTGGCAGAGTTCATGGCTAGATGTTTAAATTGTCAGCAGGTAAAGGCGGAATGTAAGCATCGAGGTGGTTTACTACATCCTATAGCAATTCCGAAATGGAAATAGGAGGTAATTTCCATGGATTTCATTATAGGTCTTCCGAGGACAATGAGGCGGTATGACTCTATTATGGTCATGGTTGATAGGTTGAGAAAGGTATCTCACTTCATTCCAGTAAAGACTACATATTTAGCCAGTGAGGTAGCATAGGTGTTCATTAGAGAGATAGTGATACTGCATGGTGTTCAGAAGAAGATTATGTCAGACAGGGATGCAAAGTTCACTTCCAAGTCTTGGAAGGAGCTATTTACAGGCTTGTGTACAGAGTTGGCCTTTAGTACATCTTATCATCCACAGATAGATGGATAGATAGAAAGGGTCAACATGATCTTGGAGGATATGTTGAGGATGTACATGTTGCACGAGTAGAGGAAATGGGAGGAGTATCTTCCATTGGTTGAGTTCGCATACAACAATGGTTATCAGAATTCATTGAGGATGAGCCCTTTCGAGGCATTGTACAGACGAAGTTGTAACACTCCCATCAACTGGAAGCATCCACTGAACAAGGTACTTATTGGAAAAAATATGTTGGTGGGTATGGAGCAAGAAATGCAGGTTATAAAGAAGAATCTAAAGACAACACAGGATAGATAGAAGAGTTATGCGGCTCAACACGGGGTATTCAAGGATTTTCAGGTTGGGGAGCATGTGTATTTGTGCATCAAGCCCAAGAAAATCTCTTTGAGGATTGGATCATGTGCCAAGTTGGCACCATAGTATTGTGGGCCTTTCGAGATCCTTGAGGGGATTGGAATAGTGGCATATGGACTTGCATTGACTCCAACAGTGAAATTCCATGATGTTTTCCATATTTCATTGCTTAAGAAGTATATAAAGGATGTTGATCATGTTATTGATTGGTTTGTATTGCAAAGGGAGCAAGAAGGAGAGTTCCAGCTGGAGCCTCAATGCATATTGCAACAGAAACATCTCATGCTGAGGAATAGAGCCATAGAGAAATTTAAAGTGCAGTGGAAGCATTCTGGGCCTGAAGAAGCTGCATGGGAGATGGCAGATCATATGTGGGCACTGTATCCTTCATTGTTTTTCGGTTGAGGCAAAGCATTTTTGGTTTATGTTGGTATATGTTTGGCATATGTTTTGTTGTTGTTTTGGTATATGTATGTAAATACCACCATAAGCTAAGCTATAAAGCTCCAATAAGCAGTATGGTTGTTATCTTGTCATGTTGTCATGATGTTTTCCTTTTGAGCAAGTACTTCATTGTAAATACTATAATGGGATAATTTATAAAGCTCCATGAACAATGTGTTTGCTTTTCAATGGTTTTGCTGAGGTCTTGGTGTGGCTTAACATCGAGGACGGTGTTCTCCAAGGGGGAGGGTTCTGTAACAACCCTGGTGAAAAGTTCATCTAATAAAAGTTAGTAGAGGAAAAATAAGACCACGGTTAAAGGACACTTATTCCAAGCTGAATGATTGGCAAGGATATCCCAGTGGGCATCATTAGATGTATGTTTTGGTTAAGGAAATTTGGCAAAGGCATTAAAAGGCAAAAAGGAATTTTTGGCACATTTATTTATGAAAATAAAGGAAATTAGGAGAAAAGTAAGGTGAAAGGTCACAGGTTGCATGTGAGGAGGAAAATGAAGGAAAATAATGGAAAATGAAGAAAATAGAGGCCTCATTAATAAAAAGGATTGTGATGATCAGTTGGTAACATTTTGTCAAGTCAAGTTTAGATCTCTCTCTCTCACTCTTGGTCACTTGAGTTTTCTTGGAGCACTGTAACTTTGTAGCAAGGAAGGAAAAGCAAGCAAAGGGAAAGGAAGGAAAGCAATATCAAGCAACTTCAACAGGAATACTTGTAGGTAACATTTTTCATGTGTGATTTCCTAGCTGGTTTGGACATGCATGGCTTTGCATGTTGGTGTATGGTTATCTTGCTGTCGGTGGCATGGTTTTGTTGGGTTATGACAATGGTTTTCAGCCTAGCCTTGTCTCTTTCTGGATGTCACGGTGTTCAGATGTTTATTTTGGTTTTTGAGCTTTGGTTCGTCAGATGGATTTTGGAATCCGGGGCAGAGGTGGTCTCAAGTTTCATTCCCAAAGGCTTAGGAATCCCTTGACCGGTTTTTGCGATACACGGTAAATCGTGAGGGAGGAGTCTAAATTTAGGGCCTAGTGTTTCAAGTTTGGATTGCAGTAAATCCTGAGAGACTGGTCTCGGTTTAGGGCCTAATGATACGGGATTGGATTATGGTAAAGTCTGAGAGACAAGGAGATAGAAAAATCCTCAAGGATAGTGATGGATTTTGGATGGCATTCCAAGTTCAGTTCAGTTGTGATCGGAGCACCAGGTTTGGTGTGATCATGGTTTGGTGAGGGTGGAGGCGGTTTAACCTTTGGATTCCCTTAGTTGTTCTTGGTTTGGTTGTTCTATGAGATCCCACATTTATGCTTGGAATATGGCACAGGGGTGAATGGTTAAAAGAAATATTTGGTTCATCCATGTCTATGGTTAGGTGGTATGTGGAAGTCCCAAACCTGGTCGGATTTGCCTATGATTAATAAAAGCTAAGTTATCTTACTTTTTCATTTGTTTATATGTGGATTTAATGGTTGTCATATCTATGATATTTATATGGTTTTATGCTGGTTGTAAGCATGGTTATATCACTGGTTCATGTCATGGTTATTTCATGTATTTACTTGTAATTATTAAAATGATGTATGCAAGACCTAATTGATGTTATAACAGTTCAATGGAGAAGGTGGTGATCTTTCTGGTTATGTTTCATAAGTGCTTTCAGTCATTCATGCTCTATCTTGTATCCTAGACCAGTAGGTTGCATTGATGCCAAGTGTTTGACAGAATGTTAGTCACGGTTGGGGACACTCAGGGCTAATCCTGAGGTTGATTTTGATTTACTAGCATTGTCATCATGTCTTTGATGGATTATGGAGGTTGTAACAAGTTATGGGAAGAGGTCGGGATTCTGGGCTAGAAAAGTGGCTCAAATCTCGAGGACACTTGCACAGGTATGCTAAGAAGAGTCCATGGACGTTGCCACATAGGCATGTGAGTGTGACTTTGGGTTTCTGGATGCTATCATGCCTACAGCATGAGAGTGACCAGGGGTTAAAAGGCTTAAAACATTGGTGGGACCTAGGGGCAGGATGTTTGAGTGGAAAACATGTCTCCTAAGTGTGTTGTTGTTGATGTGGATGGGTTTGATTGATGTGTTCTGTCGATTCCATTTCCTTAAGGTCTCTAAGGAGGTTGAATCCCTTATAGTGGCCTCTCTCATCACACGTTTACCCCAACTGACCAGTTGCTTGGGTGGATCTGGGAGGAGGGGGTGTTATAAAGTTGAAGTGTCTTAGATCAGACAATGGAGGTGAATATTGCAACAAAGATTTTGATAAGTACTGTTCAGAGCATGGAATTCACAAAGAGAAGATAGTTCCAAGAACACCACAAGAAAATGGTGTGTCAGAAAGGATGAACAGGACAATCATGGAGCATGCAAGGTGCATGCAGGATTGCCTTTACAATTTTGGGCATATACTGTAGATATTGTTGTTTATCTAATAAACAAAGGGCGCTCAAGTTCCTGGATGGTGGTATTCCAGAGGAGGCATGGACAGGTAAAAAGGTAAACTTCTCATTTTAAAGACTTTCGGTTGTGAAGACTTTGTCCACATTAATAAAGAAAATATAACAAAGCTTGAGACAAAATCAAAGAAATGTACCTTTATCGGATATGGTGTTAATGATTTTGGTTATCGCTTATATGATTATGAAAATCACAAAATCATTAGGAGTAAAGATGTTATATTCAATGAAAAGGTATTGTGTAAGGATCAGATGCAGGAAAAGTAACAGGAAAAGGAAAATAGAGAATACAAAGTGCTTAATGAGATCACAAAAAAAGTAAAGGTGCCTGAAAATCATAATTATCAACAACCACAACAGATCCAAGCACCTCAAACACCT
Organism: Pinus taeda; assembly: GCA_000404065.3. NCBI lineage: Eukaryota > Viridiplantae > Streptophyta > Pinopsida > Pinales > Pinaceae > Pinus > Pinus taeda. The sequence goes on from APFE030393705.1 coordinate 38,361, forward strand.
AAAAGTGGTGTTAGAAGATTTACTAGGATAAGTAGACCCCCTGAACGATACTCTCTTTCATTATATTATGTATGTTGACTGATTTTGGTGAACTAGAATGTTATGAAGAAGTAAAGCAGGTAGAAACCAGGAAGAAATGGGAGCTAGCCATGAAAGAAGAGATGGATTCCTTGGTACATAACCAGACTTGGGACTTAGTCAGGTTGCCTGTAGTTAAAACAACATTACAGAATAAATGGGTTTACATGTTGAAGGAAGAAGATGGAGGTAGAAAAATGTATAAAGCTGGACTTGTGGTGAAGGGGTTTACACAGAAGAAAGGTGTAGACTTTGATGAAATATTTTCTCCTGTTGTTAAAATGACTTCAATCAGAACTATTTTAAGTCTAGTAGTAGCTCAAGGTTTGCATCTTGAGCAGTTAGATGTAAAGACAACCTTTCTCCATGGGGGTTTGAAGGAAGAGATCTATATGCAACAACCACAAGGATATGAGGTCAAAGGGAAGGAGAAACTAGTGTGTAGGTTGAAGAAGAGCTTGTATGGCCTAAAATAGGCTCCAAGGCAGTGTTATCCAAAATTTGACAAGTTTATGTCTGAACAAGGTTATATTAAATGTCACTTTTATCATTGTGTTTATCTTAAAAGGAAAAATGACGACATCTATATTATATTGTTATTGTATGTAGATGACATGCTTGTTGTAGGGTCTAACATGTAGGAAATAAATGTGCTTAAATGAAAAATAGCAAATTCATTTGCAATGAAGGATTTGGGTGCTACAAAACAAATCCTTGGTATGAGAAAAACTAGAGACAGGAAAAATCACAAATTAACATTGTCTCAGAGTGAGTACATACAAGGTGTTGGAAAGATTTAATATGCAAAGTGAAAAAAAAGTTAATACACCTTTAGCTAGCCATTTCAAACTAAGTAAGGAGATGTGCCCCAAGACTCTGGAAGAGATGAATTATATGTTTAAAGTTCCATATGCATCAACAATTGGAAGCTTAATGTATGCAATGGTCTGCACAAGTCCTGATATTGCACATGCAGTGGGAGTTGTAAGTAGGTACATGAACAATACAGGAAAAGATCATTAGATGGTAGTGAAGTGGACTCTCAGGTATTTGATAGGTACCACAAATCAGACATTATACTTTGGTGGTTCGAACGTTTCTCTACAGGGATATGTTGATGCAGATATGGCAGGTGATAAAGATAACATGATGATCACCACAGGGTATGTGTTTACCATAGGTGGAACAAATGTCAGTTGGATTTAAAAAATGTAGAGTGTTTTTGCACTTTCAACGACGAAAGAAGAGTATGTTGTTGTTACAAAGGCTAGTAAAGAAATGATTTGGTTGCAAAGGTTTATGGATGAATTGGGTAAGAAGTTGGAGATGAGCAAGTTATACATTGATAGCCAGAGTGCGATTCATCTTGTAAAGAAATCACCATTTCATTCCAAGGCTAAACATATATAACTCAAGTAGCATTTCATACGGTCAGTGTTGGAAGATGGACAATTGAAACCGGAAAAAATACACACTAGCTAGAATCCTGCAGAAATTTAACAAAAGTTGTAGCGAGGGAGAAAATGAGATTCTGCTCAGTTTTAATAGGTCTTCAAGTATGATGATGAAGATGGGAAATAATCAGGTCCAAAGTGGAAGCATTGTCCAACAAATGAAGCAACGATGGAGTTGCTATAATTAGTCTCCAAGTGGGAGATTGTTGGGTGTGGAGCCTGGTTATATTCTTTATTTAGAGGTATTTCCGCGTTGGACCTTAGTTCCTAACGGGGTAGCAACACCGCTCGTTTAATCGTCGTAAGGGGGGTCCATGGGGGGGTGTGAAATTGAATGCTAATCAATGAATGAGGATCAAGATCCATTGCATGGATCCCTCATCCAACACCCAACATCTTCATAATGTAGTTACATAATATCCAAAATTGGTTCAAGCACTTCAGGGATATTCCACGTGAACTATTGATTAGTTGGATCGTGTTTATAAATTCCTCCAAACCAGAATAGGAACAATCTGATAATTAGTTACATCAATAAAGACTTAGGATGCTATGATCCACATATATTTATTCTTTGGATGCTTGCTTTTGAAGATGTCATTCAAGATTGACTGTGTATTTAAATACTCTGTTGGTGTGCACTGAGTGTTGATGGCGAGTATTGTTGTGTTTGTGCAAGAGAAAATAATCATGCAATTAATTATTGAAATGGCTAGATATAATTGGAGGAGCTTGTAATTAATTATTGGCACCCAATGTGACAAATCACCCTCTAATAATCAGAATTCCTTCCTTTCACACATCCCAACGATATTTGTAAAATTGTGCTACTGTAATAATAAAAATTATGTAATACTTTGATTATAGGCACGATTTCGTGGCAAACAAGTTGCTACAGGTTTTTCATAGCAAACATACTACCATAGCTTTTCATAGCAAATACGTTGCTACAAGTTTTTTGTAGCAAATAAGCCGCTATAGGTTTTCATAGCAATCATGCTGCTATAGGTTTTTTGTCAAGAATATCTTAATGAGCTTTACAACATGGGAATATTTTTTTCCCACTACGCTGGACTCCCAAAAATGCTACAAAAGGTCACCACAATGCATTCACACGAGGGAAGACGCGTGTGGATGGAGTTAGTGTTTGACAACAATATGTCAGTTTCTACATTTAGTATAGTTGGTACCTATGTAGCAAGATAGAGTTAGTGTGTAAATTGGGTGATCTCCATGTCCTCCTCTTATTACCTTTATTTCTATGTTCCCACCACTATAATTTCCATTGAACAATAATGATAACATAACAAATATAAATATCATTTTAAAATGGATTAGATCCTAAATTATTAGGCTTTCGCATCAATAAATTTTCATATATAAAATAACCAAGAAAATTTATTATAATGAAAATGTTATAATTGAATTAATAGGGAAAAGTGCATCAATAAATACAATATTGTGTTTATACTTAAAAAACCAATAACAACTATTCAAAACTCTTTCTATGTAGGATCAGTAAATTGTTTGTTATTAAATATTTTGATTATGATATACAACTAAAATTTTAATTTTCTTCCAAATTATATTGTTAAATGTATTTATTTAAATATAATTTAAAAAAATATAAAAATAAGTTAAATTAGTATTAATAATTTTGGGGCATATTTATACGCTAATAAGTGTATTGAATAAAAATTTATTAATTTTGAATAAAAATTTATATCGATAACTTCCATTAACCCCAAGATTATATTGATAACTTAGTTAATCCCAAAATTAGATTTTATTTTAATGAAAAATTATATAAAAAATGAATGCCAACGTAGCAATTCCATATCCCAAAATTAAAACTTTTTAATCAAAAGATTACATTAAAAAAATGAATGCCAATTTAGCCTTAGACATAGTGAGGTCTTCAGTATATCTTGAAGCAATATACTCAAGCGAAATGTAGTACTCCTAAGTGTCAGCCAAACGACTCGCTTCCAAGTGGATGTAACTAGAGATACACCAATCTTTATATTTTTCCATTGTCAATCTCATCCCAACTGAGCACGTCGGCATTGGTTGCGAAGAATATCGTTGGTGGTTTGTTTGATTGCCGGGTGCTACTGCTACTACTGGTGGATTGCTCGGTGCTGCTCGTGCTGGTGGTGATAAACAATACTGCATTAGGGATGTCGAGCAGCAGGTTGATGTTGGGGATGAGTGTGGAGGTGCGGAGTAACGAGTCCAGGTATTCGGGTGCTTGGTTGCAGGGAGTCATAGTGGCCATCTATGTGCCACCTGGGCGAGCGCATCGTTACAAGATACGCTACCAAAACGAATTTCAATTCCTCATGGACAACGGACAACCCTTGACAGAAGATGATGTGTCATACACCCAAGTCAGACCCATTCCTCCCTTCTTGTCAGAAACACGCTCTTACTCCGTTGGGGATATTGTTGAAGTTTATGACGATCATTGCTGGTGGTGGGCCTCCGTCATTAAAGTGTTTCATGCTGCCGAGTGTTTCTTAATTCATAATCCTCAGACTCGCCGCTACAACAAATTTCCTCTCTCCAAACTACGCCATCCTCTACAATGGTCCAAAGGAAGTTGGTCGCTGTTGTACTCAAAGGTGACACCTTCACTGCGATTATATTTTCATATTTTTTTCTTATTTTCTATCATTTTTTCTGTGATGACCTTTATATGATATGGAGTTTCGAACTTTGTATGATGTGGAGTTCCGGTTTGAATCATTAATTTGTTTATAGCCAAATCCATACAAATACAAGTGGAAATGGGGTTAATTAATGGATATTTATATTCAGGTTCTGTTTTAATGGATTATAAGTGTTTGAGTAATACAGAATCTGTTGGAATGTTAATTCCAACTGCAGGTTGCAGGGAACAGCGACGGACGTGGGCAGCGACGGACGTGGGAAACGATGGACGGCAATTCACTGCCCGCGCGGATCAGCAGTCAACGGGAACTGAAAACCACCGCAGGAAATCTAAACTGCCCGGTCTCATATCGCACCACCCTTCAGCGCAAAGTAGTTTCCGTGCAACGAGCTCCGATGCAATCTGGAGCTGACAACTGTCCAACAGTGATGCTGGCCTGACATCAGCAAGTCACATCCATCGGAAGGTATCCTTCACCTAATTAACCCCACCCGATATGCGTCCGATCAACTGTGAAGACTGTCCGCCGTTCGATCTCCAGGTAAAGTCTCCGTGGTTTACACTCACCAAAGTACATACGGGCCTGATTGAAATTAAATACAGCGTGGACCTGGCCCATACCATATGATTAATATTATGACATGTCTTCGGTAAGATATTTAAGTTTTTTACAGGCCGTAACATTTATTTTTATACGGGAGTATGGGTAAGTTTTTAATATATGTTTAATAAAAACATTGACCCATCTTTTTGTTATGAAAAAAAACGCACGGGTATTGTAACAATGTAATGTTATTGCATATGAAAAAAACCCAGAGGGTCCGCAGCACCAGGGGAATGAAGGTGTGCAATAACACACGGTAAAAAGGAACAGGGGTCAGCAGCACCAAAGTATTTATGAAAATCGCGCACGGTGATAAGAAGGTTGGTCTAGCAGCACCAATGGAAAATTGGGGATTTTAATCCAATGTGTGAAATGTGAAAACACACGGTGAAAATAGAAAACAGGGTCCGCAGCACCTGTAAAAGACCAGCGAAGAAGAACCAGGGGAACACACATGAATGTGTGTGAATATTTTTGGTTTGTAATGTAATGTCATTTTTGAATGAAATGCAGCAGAGTAAAAACCATTTTGTCTTGGTGATGTAAAAAGAAAAAGAATGCACAGCAGTGCAGGAGGAGGAGAAGTAAATGAAACCAGTGGATAGTTTTCTTGAAAACCATGTATTGTTTCACAGCATTGAAAAGGTAAACCTGTAACTCCCTGTAAATTTTGTTTTTCACACAGCAGTGAATGCAAATGAAATATTTACACAGTGGTGTAAAATTTCATAGGAGGCAGAGTAATTTATCTTGTAATGTTTTGGTGAATCCCTCTCAGTAAAAGAGGATGAATATGTCTCTGTAAATTCTCAGGTGAAAACAGAGTTTTGGTTTAATGTTGGTTTTGGTAAATCCCTCACAGCAAAGAGGATGAATGTATATCAGTGATTTTATTTTAATGAATGGAAATCTTTTATGGTGGTGCATTACTCTGTTCAGTGAATTTTTTTTTAAAGGGTAAAGATCCTGGAGTAGAGCAAAGGAAACAGGAGCATTGGCTCTGTGGTGTTTGTCTGGTTTTGGTATTTTCCCATCCCATTGAAACGAAAAATACCCAATACTTTTACGCCAACATTTGATCCGAAAATAGAAAAGATTGGTATCCATGCTCTTTATGAACATTGCAAGTGGCTTGTAGTTGTGTTATTGTGACTGGTGTCATCTCTTCTGCGGCGAAAATGATCGTCATGCACTCCAGCAGTCCCAGAAACGGGAAAAGATTTTCCCCAAGACTATCTAATTCGTGTGGGAATTACGAGCGATTCTACAACGGAGACAAAAACGTAGAAGGATCTTTTCAGTAACCTGCGCAAGAAAACCCCAAGGGAGATTTTCTGCGAGCGATTCGAGAACAGGGATAACGAAGACAAAATGCAAGGAAGGAGGTTTTAGCGCCAAAATGGGGCATTCCCGCTTTTTGTTAAATCTTCATTCTGTTAACTGATCCTCTTTTCGTCGGGTAAATGCTTTGTGGAAAAGGTTTGGGGTCGGGAAAAGCTGTTGTAAAGTTCCAAATGACATTTTCACCCCATGTGATTCCAGTCATGTTGATGCCTTCTCTTGTGCTTCATTATTTTATTATTAATAAATAAAATGTTATTCATTTAAGTATCTTTAAAATATAAATAATTATTTTATTTAATTGTGTTACAGTTTTAGCTTTCTTTTCTATATAGAAGACATGGTATTTATTAATGAGATATCAAATTTAAAATTGTATTTTAATGAATCGAACTTTATATTAACAAAATAATAAATTCTCTGAACTATGGCCATGATGCAAAGGAAAAGAAGCATGAGATTAGAATTGAAAAATTAGAGTGTCTGGTGTTTTGATAACTTGTTAGAATTCTCTGGGCAAAGGTCTGATCAAACTTTTTGGTTATCTCCATAATGCTTAGAGTATATCCAACAGCCCACAAGCAAATATACTAAAAACTTACTACTTAACAAGAACCAAGACACACACCAGAGTAGATTTTATCCTAAAAGTCACCTGCTCCTTGCACCTTATCACAATATGTCAAGAATGTCCCTTGAAATCAAACCCAAATGGATGGGAAAACAATCTGTGCTCCCAACCATTCAATCGAGGACTTCAAAATTAGAATTCCTTTAATGTGGAAGGGACTGGTAAGGGACAAAGAAAGACTAGGATAAAATGAAACGAAGATGTAGAGAGATACCAGTGTCTGGAAATCAGACCTGGAAGAGGAACGCCACGATGAGGATTGGGGTAAAGGCAAAACATAGAAGTGGTATTTAGGGAAATAAACCGAAGAGACGGCTAACCGGAGAAAAAAATGATCTATATGATCAGCTAAGAGATGGCAGAAATGTAGTAAAAAAAGTAAATAGAAGAGGATTGAAAAGGCATTGGTACAGTCTAATCAATGTGAATCTGCAATCTTGAGTCTTGACTGCAGATCAATAAAAGATTGATCATAAAAAAAAGCCTGGTGGAACATGGTTATGAAACTGACTCTATTGAAGGATTTCAGTATGCTGAAGTAGCATTAGGGAATGAGAATACCTGTGTATCGGGAAGCGAATTTGCAGTGGAGCAGCTTCTCACACAGACTCGATGTAAAACAGCAGTGCACTTAATCAAAAGTTTGGAATTCATTTGTTTTTAACGATGCTTTTCTATTAATGAATAGAAATAGACAAATCTGCCGAGATGGACATTCTCGAAGAAGCTATGATTCAAAATAAAATAAATTATTTTTGGGAATCTCTTATTTTCCTGACAAACAATAAAGGGAAGCTTTCAGCAAAACGTGCAGGATTTGGCCCTATAAGATATAATTCTTATAGTCTTTGGATTGGGTCTGGAAGTGAAAGCTTCTACTTCATGTCTGATGCATTCCCGATACATTTTTCTCCACCATCGACATGTTTTCATTTTCTAGGTCTCCTTCAAATGGGGATTTTGCTCCTGCCTTGCTTCCAAACTGTCCTATATCTGTGATAGATATGCCCATTGCAATGCCTAGAGGATTTCAGTTTTTTTCCACTTCAATTTGCAAGGAAACTGTATTTCATAAAAGAACAAGAAGAAGGATTATTTAGATATTATCTGCATGGGCATATTTATATCCTTCATCAGGTCCTGCACTTTCCAAAGTTAAATACAGGTTGGAAAGGCAGGGGGGCAATTTTACTGTTGACAGTGAAAAGGAGTATTCACGAAGCTCATTCGTATATTGCACATCGCTAGCCTAGTTTCTAGACCCCATACCCATTACTTCTCATGTAAATACTTGCCCAGAACCAAGTTCTACAGATTGGGCAATGAACTTATAGAAAACAAATGATGGACATTCTCGAAGAAGCTACGATATAAACTACTCAGATTAATTAAGTTTGGGAATCTCTTATTTTCCTGACAAAAAATAAAGGGAAGCTTTCAGCAAAAAGTGCAGGATTTGGCCCTATAGGATATAATTTTTTTAGTCCTTGGATTGGGTCTAGAACTGAAAACTTCTACCTTATATGTTTAATCCATTCCCGATAGACTTTTCTCCACCCTCGACGTGTCTTCAATATGTAGGTCTCCTTCAAATTGGGATTTTGCTCCTGCCTCGCGCTCAAACTCTCCTTTATCTGTGATAGATATGCCCATTGCAATGCCTATGATGGATTTCAGTTTTTTCGACTTCAATTTGCAAAGAGACTGTATTTCATGAAAGAACAGAAAGAACGATTATTTAGATATTATCTGCATCGGTATTATACGATTATTTAGATATTATCTGCATCGGTATTATTTGTATACTTTATCAGATCCTGCACTTTGTAAAGTTAAATAAAGGTTGGAAAGCCAGGGGGCCAATTCTATTGTTGAACTTGACAGTGAAAACGATAATTCGGCATTTTTTTTCCCGATCAGTCAAATGCCGAAGGCTTTAATCATTGAGGGACCAATGCCATTTCTTACAGTATATTGTTCGACATCTTCTTGTTTCTATATCCATGTTGCTAGCGAATTTCATGTGGAACGAATTTTACGGCGCGAATGCCATAACATAAAATGCCTCTCCCGTTTTCATTCTACCCGTATCTTTTTCCTTTACCATTCATCTAACCCTTGAAATTTGTTTAATTGTCTAACATCTAATCGTATAGTGCACACAATAACAAGAAGTAAACAACGAAAGTAAACAACGAAAGAAGTTGATTTCAGAAAGGAACATCTTAAGGTGTAAAAATCATAAACATGATTACAAATCGGGTAAATAAAATGCAAATCTCAGCAAAACGTTACTAATTCTTAGCAAAACATTCCGAAGCGTTTGACATTTTGATGTTGCAAATCTTGTTTGTGGCAGATTGGCTTCCAGGATTTTCAGTTTTACATTATAAAAATTAAAATTATTTGGTGAATTCTCTATCTTAAGTTAATACTCCTGTAAATGCAATTAATTATCTTTATTATAACATTTTTATGTTGAAAGCTTAAGTGGTTTATATTATATAAATTTATCTTTTGCAGATCAGTTTAGATATCCAAAAAAACTGAAATTTACACACCGATTAAATACTTGGAAGCTGCTATCTATATAAATATCCCGATTGTTACTCGCGTGGCGAACGACTTTTTCCTCCTCGACGCGCCTATCGCTGGCCTTCAAGGCGGACAAGCGGGAATTAACGTCGCGCGTTCCATTCCCCCGACTTGAGACAAGTGGGAATTAACGTCGCGCGTTCCATTCCCCCGACTTGAGAAATCCTCCCACTCGAAGGACGGGCGCCAACTTTTTCCTCCTCGACGCGCCTATCGCTGGCCTTCAAGGCGGACAAGCGGGACTTAACGTCGCGCGTTCCATTCCCCCGACTTGAGAAATCCTCCCACTCGAAGGACGGGCGCCAGGAAGCCTTGGACTCTTGGCGGTTGAGGGCCGTTCCCTGTCCTGGAGCAATAGCGGTGTGATTCTTCAATCCGTTGCAACAAAGCCAAGAATTCTTTGAAGCTGTCGCCATAACATAAAATGCCTGTCCGGTTTCCATTCCGTCCCTGTCTTTTCAGTGGCTCATTGATCTGATTGAAATATTTGTTTAATCGTCTAACATCTAATCGTATGGTGAGCCTGTCCGGTTTCCATTCCGTCCCTATCTTTTCAGTGGTTCATTGATCTAACAATTGAAATATTTGTTTAATCGTCTAACATCTAATCGTATGGTGCACAAAATGATAGGTAGGCAATGAGGAAAGTTGATTTCAGAGAGAAACGCATTACGGTGTAAATATCATGATTAGTTTGTCTTCATTACGTAAAGACACCCTCTTTATTTTATTTGATGATTTATAGTTGTAAACGTTGCAACTATTGATTTTCTAATTGCATTATTAGAGGTGATGTGGTTATTCATAGATTTATGACTCGCGTTGTTAATTACAGACACCAGTGGCATGGTTCCATGGAATAAGTGACGATGTAGTGGACTTTAGTGCTGCCCAAGCTGGACCTCCATTGCTTGAACGGGCCGGTATTAGTTGTGAGTTTAAGGTATAATAACATATGATTTTGTCAGTATCCACCTGTACATTCATTAATCCATATAAATTGGTTGTGTAAATGCTAGTGAAACATTTGAACTTATTATGATTTCACATTTTTATTGAACAGGCGTACCCTGGTCTGGACCATTCAATAAGTAAAGAGGAATTGACCTCTCTGGAATCTTGGATCAAGGCTCGATTACAATCTTCTCTTGATTGATTTTCTATGCATATTAACGAGCTCAAATCCATATTCAATTGCAGTTTGGTCGATACTCAAAATTGCTAGTTTCCATAACTTTTTCCTAAGTTTTACGATCTAGCTTTTTGTCCTTTTAAATTTATTTGATAGCTTACATAACGGGTATTCTTTGACCTGTTGAATTTAAACAGGAAGCATAACACTTTTTTATTGTTTACATGCATTAGGTGTAATTTCATTTGCATAATTTAGTATAAAATGCTCTGTGATTTCTACCTAGCTGATTTGTTGTTTAGATTTGCATAATTTAGTATAAAATGCTCTGTGATTTCTACCTAGCTGATTTGTTGTTTAGAGATTAGTGTGTTAATACATAAATTCTTCAATGTTGTATCTTGTGAAAGTAAGAAAAAGCTACTTGATGATGCTATTTGTTGTATACATCAAGCTTATCGTAATTCTAGTAAATGAATAAAACTCATTAAATTTGTTAGTTTTTATAAAAGATGGTGGACAATCTCACGCTTCTGTACTGTAACTGCACAATTTGCTTTTATCTTATGTCCAGTTAGTCCATAATTTGAACCCTCTACCTTAATATGCCTTGGGGGTTTTTCTTATGCTGTTATTTGTAATGGACCCACGTGGCTAATTTAATTGAGAGTCAACAAAGTTGGGCACATATTTTGGTTTGCAGTGGAATTTCATCATATATTTTGGTCTCTTAGTGGGGATACAAAACAAACGTGCTTCCTCCACATAGATATAAATTTGATGGTTTGTCATGTTCGAGTTATTCTTCTTCAAGAAGCACTGGTGCTTTTTCAGAAAATAAATTTATTTGGAGTATTTTCTTTTGGTTCTTCTAAAGATGTGTTGGTTCTTTCTTGTTATTTATTGCAACACCCTTAGTGCATTATGGTTTTTTTGTCGATACTTTATTGTTGATACTTATCTATTTATGATGAACATGATGACCTTTGGCTGGGAAATGATGGTTTGTCCTCATTATTCCCTTGATTACTATCCTTTTGACAATTGTGTTCTTATGATTCACTGAGTTGAATTTCTTTAATGATAATTGAAAAGTTAGAATGCATTGGAGTTCATGTTTTGATAGAATATTATTGTGTTATTTAGAAAGCTATGTTTATGTAGAATTGTTTCCTAGCACCTACATTGACTTGGGTCACATGATTGGAGTAGTCTAGATGAATATTAATATTAATTAAGTTGGGAAATTCATGCCCAAGGGAAGGGACACTTTCTCAATGAGAATGGCTTGCTTAGTCCTAGTACCGAGTAAGTTGGGAAGGGGATTACTCCCTAAGTCAAGCTAGGATAAAAAGCGTAAGAGGGATGAGTTTTATTTCATTTTTCCCCATTTTGTGACACTTGTATTTTTGCTCCTAAACCTAATTTCGCCCCAAGTGTATTCAGGTAGGTGCAATGTTGCACAAAGCGCCCCCGCCCCCAAGAATCCAAACCAAGAATCACATCTTGTATGGATTCGTGGGCGATCTGCCATTGGATCAGCGGTTCGGAATTTCGAAACTGCAGATCGGGCCGGTGAAGACAGTTCTTGGAAATTTGGAACCATGTCGGCCCAATCTGTGGTTTCGGATTTTCGAACCGCGGATCCGACAACGGATCCTCCCTGGATCCGTAGTCGATCAGGCATTGATTCGAAGAGAGACAAGCGGTTCCACAAGGTTCTAAATATTTATTTTATTTTATTTTTACTTAAGTTGGGTTGGGGCTTCTTGGACACTCCCAAGGTGCTCTTTTGATACTCAGATGCTTCCTAGATGCTCCCTCATGGTAATGTTAAATTCTTAAGTAAAAGTGACATTCTCCTTTATTTTTCATTTTCATCCTTTTACTTAAATTTTTAACATTGCCATGAAATGACTCAAGATGTTTGAGAGTGGTTCCAGCCTCATCAGACCTCATATGGAGAAAATAGAATTTCATATCCTATTCAAAATTTAGCAAGACTTAACAGTTTTCGAGAATTCAAGATCAATGGGATTGTGGCATTTCATTAGATTATATCATGTATGAGGGTATGTGATTAGCATTTAATCAAGAGCACTAAGCCCTATATGTACCCTAGTGTTGGTGGTGTTAATTGTTGAACTCCTTTGTCATTCCCTTAGCAAAAAATTACCTTTCAATCAAGTCAAAATCATTGATCAAGCATGTTAAGCTTTTTCTACTATATTTTAAGGATTGGGTTAGGTAGTTTGATCAAAATTGGGCAGTGTTGACTAATATCCCTAGACAATCGAGGTAGAGGCAAAGGCTAGACAAGAGTAGAAGAATATAGATTCTAGATGGTTGATGCTCGGATAATTAATTATTAATGTTCAATGGATGCCATATCTAAATTGATTTATGGACAAATATGCATGCTTCCATATCTTCTACCACTAATTTGGTATTTTGGATGCTTAGATTTTTTGGAGATGGTGCTTCCGCATCCCCGCTTCCAAAAATCGTCCTCGTTTCGTGCAACATTGGGTAGGGGTAGTGAAAAGGCCAAGACACTTCCTTGGGAGGATGTTGTTACCTTGTGAGATTGAAAAACGAGATGTTTGCTTTATGTGAGGGTGTTGGATTTGTGTGTATTTGTGGAAGTTTAGTAGCAGATAGGTGCTTCTGTATAGGCTAGGTGTTAAGCATGCAGGAGTCATCCCAAGTCTCACTTAGAAAATGTGCTTAATTAGCCTCAATTAATTAAGTTGTTTTTTATATTTCCTAAGTCAAACTTAAGAAAAACACATTAATTAAAGTTAATTAAATAATGTCGACTATTGAGCTATGAAAGTCAGGGAATGTAAGTTAATTACGTTAGTAACTTAGATTTAATTTCAATTGTTGATCTTAAGTGAGGTGAGATCTAACCTTGACCATCAATCACTTTGGAGTTTAGGGTTAGTCGTTTAACTCAATAAAGAATTACAAAAGACAACATAAGGAGAGAAGAAGACACGATTTTGAGAAAAACATCTCTCAGTGAGTGTGGAATACAATGATTGTTAAAACCCACGTTGGGGTGAAGAGGAAAATGAGCAACAATAAAAGAGAAGAAGAGCTAGCAACTGAAGACAAATTTGACCATATTTTTCAGTGGAGACTGAGTGAGTTTTCAGGGAAAAAAATTGCAATGGTAGAGGAAACGAATAGGGCACGACTTGAGGCTTCCCAGGGTGAGTTTTGGAGGTCATGCATCTACCCAACATTTTTACAATAGTGTGTAGGTGTGATTTTCTGCAACTTTGGGTTTTTTTTTAGTTGAGTTCAACCAAGTTTAATTGCTGCAAATTCCATATTTTCTCTGTTGGTCATTTTCTTAGTTAGGGAGCCCTCACTATTCTAATAAATAAAATTGAAGTTCAGTTGGAGGGTAAATTTCTGTGGGTGATAATTATTTCCAATGTTTGGTCCTATTGAATTTTTTTGAGTTAAAATACTAGTGTATTTCTTATTTAGTAGATTCATATTTAAGTTTTATGGGTTAATAATCTACTTGGTATATTAAATCAGATATGTGATTAGAATTTTAACATGGTATCAAATCTTTATACTCTGAAGAGGAAATGTAAATTCTCATAGTTTTTAGATACAAAATCCCAAAAATAAATTTTCTTCAGTAATTTTATGATTTGAAGATGGTAGCAACCAATTTAAGATTTGAGGACAAGTTGGAGGTTGCCTCTACTTCATCCCTTGGAAAGTAAGGGTTACATTACTCTTAAAGGAGAATAGATTGTGGCATTTTGCAAATACCACACTAACCCCACCAATCAATCTAGCAATGTTGGTCGTCCATCAACAAAATGATGCAAAGTCCATAAGGACCATATTAGATGTGGTCAAGGATCACTTGATTCCTCATCTATTTGAGAAGACATCAGTAAGGGAAATGTTGTGGGTTTGATAAATATTTTGTAGAGCGGTAATGCGAACATGAGGATGGTGTCGAGGGATAATTTAGAACCGTCAAGATAACTAAATCAAATACAATGACCATCTATCTCATTATTGTCACTTAGGACGTGATTGATTGGAAATAGTTAGGGAGATTATGTTAGATGAAGAGATGGTGAGGATGGCCTTGAATGGTTTCACCAAGCCCTGGGCCCCATTCATCAAGGGCATCTTTGCATGGGAAACACTTCCCAAGTTTGATAGGTTATGGGATGATTTCATCTAGGAGGAGATTTAGGAGGAATCTTTAGTCGACTAGCAGAAGGGTGAAGATGAGAACTTGGCTCCTGCTAGTCAAGCATAGAAGGGAAAATGTGTTGAAAAGTGGTAGCTACGATCGATATTTTCATTGGAAAATAAAAGAAGAAATTATAAACATATATGTTGAGCAAGTCAATGCCATTTGCACAAGTCTGCCCACTCATTGAATGGGTTTGACCCCAAGGTCAAACCCTCCTAGCACTCATATAAATTGGTGGTCATTTGACCTCATTTGTCATCCCTCCATCTCATCCATTCGATCTGAAACTAGCAGTTTTGTTCATAGTTTCGAGGAGAAGGAGAGGATTCATTCCGCATTGACCAGGTATTTGAATTTTGTTTGATCAACATTGAATTAGAACTATCTACTGTTGTTTGATTGAGTTCTTGACTAATCTTGGAGGCTGAGTTTATTTGTGATTTGTTGACTGGGTTTGACCAAAGACAATTCTAGATTGTTGATCGAGAGTTGATCGCAATTCAACTATGGCATCTTGATTAGGCTATTGTAGGTCAATTTTTTTCCCTTTAACCAGCTGCCTCAGGCCGAAATTGGACTCCTCCGTTGCAGAATTTGACTTGGACCACTGTTGACTATTTCTCTCTCATTTGACTAATTTGACTTGGCAGTTATTGAGGTTAGAGATTGGTATTTTTAACTGGAATATTATGTTGTACATTTTGATGAATTGAACTCTTTCTCGTAAGGAAAGATTGATGGGTTTTCTTGTTGTGGGTTTTTCCTTAGTCATTGACCTAATTTCTGGTGTCCCTTGTCTTACTGTTTTACTGGATCTCTATTGCTCTACTAAAGAAGTTAATGGTTGGATTTTTCATGTATAATTGCGTAATGATTGGAATGCACTAAAGAAGTCCATTTGTATCATTGGAAGTAGTTTTTAATTTAAAAAATTGTACTATTCTTGATTTCACTAAAAAATCAACATGGAATCAAAGCTATGGTGAAGAAAAGAGCACTGAGATCACCTTTTTGAGAAAGCCCTAAATAGGCCTAAGTACGAAAAAGTGCTAATTTGAAAAAAAAATAAAAAGTGTGTTTGTGGAAGGCTGAAATTCTATACAACAATTTGTAAGAAGATCGAGGGCTAAGATCATTCATTGCATCAAGGTTGTTGACCATATTAAGATTAAGGAAAATTCTTGTTTGCTGTAGAAAGTGTCAATTGCAAGCTCTCTACATTCGTGGAAGGTGACCAAGTCCGAAGCTTATAATCTCTATGAGAAGTTTGAAATTAGCTTGTGGAAGTCTGGACCTCTTTGAGAAGGTAACAAGTTCAAGATCGTTCATCTCTATGAAATTGACAAGTTTGAGCCTCTTCTCTCTGTGAAATAAGGTTCGATCAAGTATGAACCTATTATATCTATGAAACAATGATCCTTGTGGAAATGAGCAAGGATTTGAAGTCTAAGCCTTGCAAGTGTTAATATGTGAGCCTATTCTGAGTCTATTATGTGGTGAAGATCAACCTTTTTGGGACAAGTGAAGAAGGCCTAAATTCAAACCTAAGTCAAGATTTTGATTGAGTTTATGGAAAATGAAAAGATAGCTTGTGGAAATCTTGTGAAAAAATGACTTGATACTTGTTGACCTTAATGATTCTCGCTAAGCTGAAGATGCTTAGGGATGTATTGGTAAGTATTAATGTTAGATTCATGATAGCCATTAAACTTAACAAATTCGTAGTTAAGGATGATGCTCAGAAGTATGACATTACAAACTTGATCTTTCAAAATTATGTCATGCTATCTCTAATCTATTAAAGGCAGAAGAGTTTTTCAAGGTCCCTTGAATTATCACTTAACTTGAAAATCATCCCTATACAAGCTCTTAAATAAATCATGTGTTACAATAATCAATGTTAGGAATTGCAATGAAACACTTTGAAGAAAATATCCAAAATATGTTCTCTTCTTGAAGAAATTCGAGCAAGTCATTCTTTGTGAACTCTGGAATTTGGACTTATGGCTACTGTTAGCACTCTGTAAATTTCTCTAGACTAAGGAGAGAAATCCTAGAGGTAACCACAAACCTCTTTTGGACTAAAATCTAGCCCTTCTGGTCTAGAGAGGGTTCTCTCTTTATGGTCTTTTAGTCAATTAAACAATTGAGTTTTTCAGATTTTAGGCTAGCTCTTAAGCATAGGAGAAATGAATTTGTTTTATGTTTTTAGAAGTTTAATGACAAAGTGATAGAGTCATGCATTAGGCATCCTTGTTTAAAAAATCGCAATGATTAAAATGGGATAGTGAGAAGTTCTTTACTAAGGGAAAGATAGCCAACACTTTGGATCTTTAAAATCAGTTGTAGTATATGGTGGAGGAAAACAATATTACAGTCCATTAAGCAGAAAGCATCTAGGGATGAATTTTATACTCTGTTTCAAATGAAAAGCATGAATATTATTTGAGAGGAAAACAAAGCACCTGTCTTAGATGAAATCTGCTTTCATTAACCTCTTTCAAATAATAAAGACAATCAATTTATGAATAAATGAAAGAAATGGAGTATGAGTAACTGAAAGCAAAAGGACATATAAGAACAGAGGAAAACACATCACCAACATATGTTGACACATGAATTCTTGAAAGAAATAAGTTTGGTCTTCTTCATTAATCACTGAAAAAAAATCATAACATACACTAAATTTTGTCTCTTGTATTTGTCGATCCATCCTTTCTTCATAGTTTTTGGTGGTCTTAAATACATTTTCAACACAACAAGCACATATGACTAGATACTGCATCACTTATCCATTGAGTGGATCGAATCAAACTAACTTAACAACATCATGTTCTTTTGAACATGAAAAACTAAACAAAGCTAATATAAAAACTGCAGTTTTTATCCTTTAAAAAAACACAACGTAGTTTATCCTATCTCCTAGCTAATGGCTTGTCCATTCATTTTATCTTTATCACTAGCATGAAAATAGCAAGGTCGAAATTTGATGAGTTGGAGTAGGATCCATCTAATGTCTCAAATCTTTCAAAAATTCAAATTCACAAATCGAATTTCAAAAAACTTCATAATTCTGGCAGCAAGAAATTGTAAAAATGGGTCTCCAAGTAACACCTGTAACTCCCAAATAGTAGCACCTGTGTAAAATCTGAGATAGGTTTTTGTAGATGATTTTGTTGTGAAGAAAAACCTCTCTTAGTTTCTTCAAATTCTTCCTTAACTCCTCATAAAATCCTTTGCAAAACAATGACTAAAACATGCAATTTGTACAGTCCGAAAAATATACTTTGAAGATGTATTCGAATCTCCCAATCCATGACACGTGCAAAAACTGGAAGAGGTCATTGTTATTTGGCCCGTCCTTAAGAAAAACCTCTTTTGGTTTCCCAAAATTCGCTTCCATGTGATCAAAAACTGTTCTGCAAAAGGATGACTAAAATAGAGTATTTGTGCAGCACTGGGCAGCGAACAGTCTGAGTGGCACTCAATGCTCTGTATGGTTGCACATCTCCTCTGAGAAAATGGATCGAATGGGTAGGCTTGAAATGGTTGTGTGATGGTGTAGAACTCTTAAAATAGTTTCTCCTACTCTTGCAAACCTCCTAAATGGTCGATACCCACCTGTGCAGCGGTTGTGTAATGACCATGACTCCCATTAACTTGAAACTCCTTCATGCCTTTGGTCAACCCTTGATGACAAAAACTTGACAGTGACAGATATTGACCTTTGAGACTATGCTAGCAGCAATGGTCATAGGTTGAACTTATTCAAAAACTGAAAATTAAAGGACATAGAAAATACATTTGACGATGAAAACTATTAACCCTAACATTGGCTCCAATGGGGATGACAACCTCCTAGTGAGGTGCCAAGAACAAAAACCGTAGACTAGTAGCCTATTCAGACCATTGGGCAATGGAGTCAAACACTAAAAACTGAAAATATGACTGACAGACTGAAAACTTAACTGTTCACTGACTGAAATTACTTATGGTAGTAGATCATCAGAATCTCAAGGCCTTCTCCTCGAGCTTCAAATTCCAATGATATTTGCCCACACCTGCGGAAGATATTATGAACTCATGTGAAATGATCTCGCCAATGTAGCCAGTCAAGCAAATGGCTACTTGACTTCTTTCCGCTTTCATTCTGTTCAGACGGAAAGAAAAAACCGAGAGATGACCCAACAACATGAAATATGAACCTAGATTCAAAATTTGTGCATTTTGAGAAGCTAATTTCACTGACTAATTTCAAGAATATTGTGCATTTCTCATTCATTGATTTTTGCAACATAAATGCAAAATAATCTCAAAAGTCATGAATATGTCCTTTTTTATGAACAGAAGGAAAAATGGAAGCTCCATTTATAACTAATGGTTGTCCATGTTCTATTTAGTCATCTTTAAGATCATCCTCAAAAATATCAGCAGACAGTTCATTTTTACTTTCAAGGGAGTGAAGAGAAACAAGTTTTTGCATGATCCTCCTGCATATGTAAGAAGCTATCAACAAGGACTAATTCATTGCCTAAATTTTCCATGCAAACAATTTCAGAAATCTGATTTTCGTAGACTTTTTCATGAGAGAAAAATTTAGGAGAGGAATGACATGAAGGAAAATTTGAAACACAGTCTTCATCCCTATTTTGGTGACATGAAAGCTGAAAATTTGGCTGCAAATCATCATTAAAATCATGATATGTAACATGGCTTTCACCATGCAAATCTTATTGGTCTTCAGTCACAGAAGAAAACAATATTTGTTGGAAATGTTCTTGTGTATCAAGGCTACTAAACTCTACTAATTCTTCCTCCCGATCACTTAAAAACTAACAAGAGTGGTGCAAATTTCCTTCAAATTCAAAAGGAAAATCATAACTTTCTACATCATGATGTTGATCTATTTCATTTTTAGGCAAGAGAGAAGTTACCATTTCTTCTTGGTGATGAAAAGGGTTCTCATGAAGGGCCTCTAAAATTTCCTCATCCATGAACTCATTATCCTCATACAAGCTTTCCAAAATTTCGACGAAACTCTCAAAATGTCCACAACAATTTTGAACCAACAATAAGGATGGATAGTATTCTTTAAAATTTTCAAAGAATATTGTATGAAAATGATTTTAAGGAACATAAACTAGCAGCTGGTAATTGTTCATATCATGACCTTGCCTTTCCTTCCAGAGTAGCCATGAACATCTTCATGAGACAATCTTCATGATATTCAACTTTAAGCCTTCGTGAATGCATATGAAATTTGATAAGATGTAAAGCAACACCATCACCCTTCTCATATTTGAACTTTGGCAAATATGATTTCCAATCTATACAAGGCATACAATTTGGAAAACCGGGTATATGAGCATGATTCATAAGCACATACCTCGCAGCTGAATTCATCTTGAAAACGTGGAGACACCAGTGAAACTCGAAAATCTAGGTTCTGCTTGATTGGAGTCGCCAAGTGAAAGGTTCAACCTTCTGATATCCAACTTTTGTTCACCATCAACAATTAGATTTGATCCTTGCCGTTCACACTTGAGGAAAAATGTGTCCTTTCGCTCCCCAACACTGACGCCACTATGTTAGCACTTCGTAAATCCCTTTAGGTTGAAGAAAGGGACACATAGGTAACCACAAGACCACTTTGGACTAGAAACTGGTCCTTTCAAGTCAGAGGGGGCTCCCTTACTATAAAAATATGATGATAAGCACACTTAAGCTCACAGAGACCAGATCTGGAAAAGATGATATAAAACTTAATGAAATGGTTGAGAGTTCTGAGAAAAGACTATTGAGGCATGAAGCTAGTGACATAATCTTAATATGAAGGCATGCGCGGGTCTTTAGAAAAACAGAGGCAAGGTGGGCATATGTTCCAAGCTAACAGGAGTTGAAGTATCATTAGAAAATTTTTGAGGTCTAAAATGGGCCTCCTAAGAAAAATGTACAACCAAAATAAACTTTATAAGCACCAATAAGATTCAAGATAATGATGTCAACCATGAGGGACGATTTACCATTTTTGGGGTTAAAAAGTAAAAAAAAAAAAAGTAAAATAATAATGAAATAATAAAACTATATTTTCAACTTATCTCCCTAAGGTTTTACTCAAATTTCAAGTGGAAGTACTCGTTGGATGCAAAATTTAATTTCTTATCCAAGGAATACCCATGTTGCATACTTTCGATGGACCTTGCTACACGAAAAATGAGAAATACATGAAAAAAAAAACATTATTGCAATAATGGTTTTCATATATTTCTCAATTTTCGTGTAGCAAGGTCCATCGAAAGTATGCAACATGTGTACCTTGGATGAGGAATCAAATTCTGCATCCAACGAGCGTTCCCGCTCAAAATTTGAGTAAACCCATAGGGAGATAAGTTGAAAAAGTAGTTTTTTTCTTTTTTCCTTCTAAAATTTGTTGATGTAATCTAATATTATTTTATTATTTCCACTATTATTTTATAATTTCCTTAGGAGGCCCATTTTAGACCTCAAAATTTGCATAATGAGTGGGGAATGGAAAGAGACACAATCATATCTAATCACAAGCAGCAGAGCATATTATAATGAAATTTGCAGCATAAGCTAATGATCAAATACTAGAAGAACCATGACAAAGAAATGAAGAATTCCATGATGTATGATTCCACAACTACCCGAAGCATCTCAAAATGAATTCAAGATAAAATCTTTAGAAAAGGATATTTAGATAACACAAGGAAAACAAATTTGAAAGCAATTTACCACAATAATTTATGAGATCAAAGACACCAACTTGCACAACACATATGCACAGTGCTCTTTTCCCAAAATCAAACCCGTTCTTCATATTTCTTTTAGATTAAATACAAGTTTCAGAATACGATCATAAGATAAGATGTAAACCGACATCCAGTGAATATTGTTTTCCTCTACCATATACTACATTCGATTTTAAAGATCCAATGTGTTGGCTATCTTGCCCTTAGTAAAGAACTTCTCACTATCCCATTTTAATCACTGAGATTTTCTAAACAAGGATGCCTAATGCATGTCTCTGTCACTTTGTCATTAAACTTTTAAAAACATAAAACAAATTCATTTCTCTTGTGCTTAAGAGCTAGCCTAAAATCTGAAAACCCAGTTGTTTAATTAATTGCAAGACCCTATAGAGAGAGCCCTCTCTAGACTAGAAGGGTTAGATTCTGGTCCAAAAGAGGTTTGTGGTTACCTTTGGGATTTCTCTCCTCAACTTGGAGAAATTTATGGAGTGCTAACATAGTGGCACCATTGCCGAAGAGCGAAAGGTCACATTTTTCCTTAGGTGTGAATTACAAGGATAAAGTCTAATTGTTGATGGTGAACAACAGTTCGATATCAGAAGGCTGAACCTTTCACTTGGCGACTCCAATCAAGCATAACCTATATTTTTGAGTTTCACTGGTGTCTCCACGTTTTCAAGATGAATTTAGCTGCGAGGTATGCACCTATGAATCATGCTCATATACTTGGTTTTCCAAATTGTATGCCTTGTATAGATTGGCAATCTTATTTTCCAAAGTTCAAAGATGAGAAGGGTGATGATGTTACATCTTATCTTCGCAGGGTGATGATGTTGCTTTACATCTTAGGAATTGCAATGGAACACCCTAAAGAAAATATCCAAAATATGTTTTATGCTTGAAGAAATTCGGGCAAATCATTCTTTGTGAATTTTGGACTTTGGACTTATAGCTACAATATGCATCATCTAAGGAGATAGGTTGATCTACAACGAATATGATGTACATTGAAGGTATGTGATTGCAATCTCTAAATTTTCTACCGATGTTTTTCTTTGGCATATTCTTGAAGGCTATGTCCAAGGGCTAAATATAGCTTTATAAAATAACTTGAATTCTATTGATTTCTGGAAGAGTCATTGTAAATCAGCCATGGGACCACAAGATAATTTTTTTGAAGGAACCCTTTAGGGATTGGTATAACAAAGTTAGATTTTGGCTGGAATAATGATATAGCGATATAAGGGAATCATGTAACTATGCTCTTCTTTGAAAATGTTGCATTACATAAGCAAGATATGTCATTGCTATTAAAGCATTAGAAGAATGATATAATCTGTGGATACTAAGCCTTGGGAGAAGGAAAGGAGACCTAGTACTATGAAACTCCAAGGATAGTTGTGCATACTCCTATTGATGAGTATGGGTTGATGACTATGTATAAAGTGTTGAAATCCCTAAGTCTAAAATTGAGAACTACGAAGATTACCATCAATAATTGTCATTTAAGATCGAAGGCTGAAATGTAGAACTTGAGGAAGTCTCTTCATCTCTAACACATAATCTTCTCGGAGATACATGAAAATGGTCTTGGACATCTCTTTGATTCAAGATGGGAAAGAAGTATCCCTTGTGTCTTAAGATATGCAAGATTACTTGGAGAACAATATTTTCTTTATGGATGATCAATCTTATCATAACACCTTTTAATGAAACGAAAAAGGAGGTCAAGTGCCTCTTCAAGGTTGAAGTACAGTTGGAGCAAATATTACTTGATTGAGGAACTAGATTATGTCTAAGCTAGAATACATGATTGATAAAATAAAAGGAATTATGTGACTTTTATTGGAAATTTGTAGGAAGACAGAACATTACTTTAAAATCTTGAACAAGGCTTGGAAGATGTCGAGCTATCGTGATATAACATTGAAAGTGTTGTAGCTGCTACAACAACCCTCCAAATTCCTAACCTTTCAAAATTTTGGAACCCTTGCACTAAGTACATGCCTGTCACTAACTTCCAAAGCTCCATCTTGACATACCGACAATAAGCCAAGCCCCTTGGGTCTCTTCACAAGTCTAACTTTAAGAGACTCAAAGTTCATTGTGTGCTTAGGTCGTAGGTCATATGAAGTAAGCTTTCACGTGCTTAAAATTTGCAACCCTGCGACCTGCCTCCTTTTGAGTAAGTAAAGTCGCTAGGTCGCAACAAATGTTTTGCGACCTCTCACTGATTATGCGACTAAGCGACCTCACCCTAATGGGGTCGTTGGGTCGCAAGGTCATAAGCCTTCCTCCTCGACCAATCCTGCAACTTCATGACTTCGCGACTTAGCGACCTCATTGCTGAAGGTTTCTAGGTGGCAAGGTTGCTAAGTCGCAAAGGAGTGCATACACACCCCTTGCAACTTGGTGACCTACACGACCTCACTCAAACCTTGCATGCGCGACTTTTATATAAATAGGTCGTTCGACGTCTCATTTGGCAATTGCATTTGGGTGCTCGCGAGACAAAGAAGATTGGCGACTCAGAGGGGCGCGCAACCCTTCCAAGTAAGTGGCCCTTCCAATTCCTTGTTATCATTATTCATTGCACTTTCCCTTTTCTGCCCCTGACTCTACATCTTCCCTGATTTGAAGGCTTTTTATTTGCCTTGCATGCTCACCACAACTCATTTCGACCTTGTAACCCTCTAATCGATTATTCACCCATCTAAATTCTTTTTGCCCGAATTTCAAGCCCCATCTCTCTCTTAGTTGTGATTCCCCTCTCAGTAACTTAGATTTTAGCCCAAGTAAAGCGTTAACGCCCCATATTGAGCCTCGGCCCTCTCACCAAGCCACCCTGAAGAATAGGTCACACGGAAAAAAGACACGATAGGCCAAATTTCGTGACCTTGCGATTGTCGCAACCTTGTGACTGTCGCAACCTCCCTTACCTCACAACCCAACAACCTTCGTGACCCTTGCGACTGCTATGACCCACTCATCTGTATGACCATGTGACCTACCTAAGACATGACCTAACCTACCCTAGTCGTTAAGTCACACGTTTTACCCTCTCAGTCCCAACGACCTCTCTCAAGCAAAATTCCTCCCTAAGACCTTGCTAGGAGCTCTGAAGTTGTGATTTTTGTTTTGCTTCTAGTTTTAAATTATTCATGTCATCTCTCTTATCGTGGGATTGTTTGTTTGACATGCCAGGCAACGTTGATCTCGAGTGCATTTCAATCTCCTCTTTCTCTGGAGAGATGGCACCTTCGGTATTCAAGCCTTCCCAGAAGAGCATCCAAAGCAACATATAAGAGATCTACCATAGTCCACTGCCTCCTATTTACAGGGACCAACATGTAATCTCAACAAGACCACCAAGCTCTCCTGGTTCGACATTAATGCAAAGTTTTCTATGCAGGACATCCCTGAGGACCAGGGAGACTTCCAGGTGTATATCAACGTCAAGAGGTCTAAGCTCCACAAAGTGGCCTCACATCCCCCTGTCTTTCTGTGCTCAAAGACCATCGATTGGATTATATATAACATACGCATAGATCGATGGGTAGTGATAAATCATACACGTGAACCTTTCACAACCATCTCTTCGATAAACATTTCTACTTACTACCGGTTGTCGGAAAGGGAGGAATCATTCAATACCAGATGGCTGATAGATTTCTCGGTCCCAACTAAGGACATTTTAAGGACTTTTCGTGTAAGTATACAGGACGAAAGGTCTAAAGAAATTCTACCAACTCATCGTTGCAATGATGAATCGATTGTACGACAGGTCCAACATCGATACCTTCCTCGGGACTTGGGTCCCTATCATGTATGTCGTAGCCACTAAAGGTAAAATCTTCAACTAGGCCAGTGTCTTGGTTTCCGCATTAAATACTAACATAAATGTGGGGAAACATCCTGAGGCAGACCAACCATTAGAATTCTACATGGCCTTGTACCTTTTGTATGTGATCTGTGTGAGATATTAATTTGACCATTGGAGCTACAACCGGACTAAAACTGTGAGGAAATCTGTGCACCAACACTATAAGATAGTTTGGGACCCATGTTATAAAAGTGTACATGAGTATGCCTCAGAGACATTCATCGCTCCATTATACCAGTTATTTTTCAGAGAGAATCCTCCTTGCATGTCGAAGAGGGCCATAGAAACTATTGCTAAAGTAGCATATTAGTTCCCTATCCAGGAGGGCACATTCATTAGGGTCTTTGGCTGAGACAAAACCCCTCATGCACTTCCCAGGTTTCCACAGACAAATTACTATTACACGAGGTATGTTATCAAATGACCACAAGTTTTTCAAACACGCTGAGTAAGGGGAAGAAGAAACCCTGGCCCGCCTTCTCTCTCGCTATTGGGGCATATACTATTGAAAACTTCAAGGAAGTTGAGGAGATAAAGGGGTTACATTTTGTGACCTTGAACCACTGTACCTATAACTCAAGAAGAGTGGTAGCAGCTCACTGCAAGAAGGGCAATTTTCACTGGTCATACCCACACACTAGACAATCTCATGAGGATAAAGTTAGAAATTGGCACAATGCAGCCAAGGCGTTCAGCTGAAGCGAACAACAAGAAAAGGAGGACGAGCACGCTGAGCATTCCCAAGAGAATGTGAAACTATAAGAAAGGTCAACCTCACTTAAGAGAAAGAAATAGCAACAAAAGACAACGAGGAAATTGAAGAAGCACAAAGGCGAAGAAACAAAAGATCCTTCGAGCGAGCAAGATGAAGGTGAAGATGACGAAATTTTAGAGCAGAGAAATGCGACCTTAGCCAGGAAAAAGCAGGAGCTCAAGAGGAAAATAGAAGAAGAACTAATATGATCACAGAAATCAAGAGACCAACAACCTGAAGACTAGCTTGAGAAAAGACGACATGAGGAAGAGGAAGGAAGAAATAACAAGAGGAAGAATGACTGAAAAGACAAGAGGAACAGAGGGCCTGAGAGGAAGAAGAAAAGAAAAGGCAGGAGAAGAAAAGTATTTTTAGGGACTTTTTCTCGCTCATAAAACTGAAAAAACCTGAAGTTACCTTCTTCGGGCTCGTAAAACTCCAAAGAATAATATTTGAGCAATTCTTTTTATCTCTTTTCTCGGTCTTTAAACTGAAAATATACTTTGAGTTTTCTTCGTTTGACTCAGTTAACAAATTTCATGAAGATTATTGAGTTTACTTCGTCCCCTCGTACTCATAACAAAATGAGGAAGACATCTATTGAGCATAAGTTTCTCACTTTATCCAGACTCAATGGATTAACTTACGGAAAATGAATTGTGTCGAGTATACTATCAACCCTTTTTCCCACCCAATTATCAACCATGACAAAGGAACCCCTTAGAGTTGTTTTTACAATTTTTTAGACTCTCTAAATATGAAAATACCACCAAGTTTACCCTTTTTGGACTCGTTAAACTTAATCATATTGGTAAAAATTGGAAGAAAGAACAATCATTACTATCTATATTTGTTGGAAGTTTTATGGCAACAATCTATTGTACATCCCTTGAACATGGAACTTATCCACATATTCCGCTTTTGTCAGCTTCTCTTTGAGCCCTACCATCTTATGAGTTTAGCCTTGATACCCTGATGTCCCTGCATCCTTGTATCCTAACACTCTTTGGTGTTCTTGAGTCTAAGTTGCCTGGTCTCTTTGGTGTCATGCCTTCTATTGTTCAAGGGATTGTCTACTATCTGTTGACCTTCTCAACTACTATATCATGTGTCCATTTGACCTGAGTCAGTTCACCTTATTGTTCCAGATCACTGCAAAATCAATCACTTTTTTACCATTTTGTGCGATTGATGTGGGACTCCTTATTGCCCATCTTCGACAGATCCCTTCCTATCGAATTCAACAAATTATCTGGGAAGTGGGTCGAGAAACACCACACTACCATAGAGCTTGCAGTCCTCAATGGTAGTTTTCCATGTGTTTTATCAAGGGTTTTCATTATTGGCTCCCAATTGAATGATTCTACGAATGTTTGACTTCAACTCGTTTAATCACACTCGCTAGATTGTACTGAGCATCTTGGAGACCATTATCCTTATCGGTGGCCATCCTCGCGTCTATCAACGATTTTCATTGTTGATCGGTAATCAGGCAAATTCTTGCATGTTCGACATCAACTCATTTATTCACATGTGTAGAATTATGTTACTCTGTGACAGTGACGAAAACCTTGGGACAAGGCTTACATCACTCAGCCTTGTTTCCTCTCCCAGGCTGCATAGTTTGTTTCTGGAGACAACTTATCTTAGTCTGACTACATTGCGACAAAGTTCCACATTGTACTTACTAGTGGACATGATCTCTCATCTTCTATATGGATCCATTGTGTATTGTTATAGTTACTGAGCATGAGAATGCCCAACGCAGGACATAATTTATATGTGACATATGTTTGATGTTTTTTGTAGGCCTCCTTCTGTTCTGATGCTTTGAAACTCTCTCTCCTTGATAATTTTATAAATTATTTTGGCCATTGCCTTCTTCTCTAACCTCACACTTTAGGGTGCATCTGTTATACATGAAAATAGCTCCTCATCAACTTAGAGGAGAATACTATGTTTTTGGTTGAAATGCCTCTTTTTCCTAACCTATGTAAGACTATAACATAAGTTATGTACCATGAGGACCACGTTATCCTAATCTATAACAAGTTGTCCCCTTCATATGACGTGTTACCAGAATTCTCACTCAGTCATGAGGAAAAAAACTTGAGTTAACTAAACTTTGACACTCTTGTTTACTTTTGGAAAATCATATGGTGGAATTTGATCTCTTTATCCTCATATTTAACTTTTTCTTAAACAAGAAAAACATACAAAAGTGGGAAAGAGCCATAAAGCATGGGGAAGCTTTTTCCTAAGCACAAAAGCATCTAAAAAGATAATAAAAGCATTTTTAGACGAGGAAACATTATTCACCCAATTTTTTTTTCCCAAATTGAACTAATGAGGAATTTGGGAAATATTCATAGCCTTCACTTGCCTATATATTGGAGGCTTGGCCATTGGAAAAGAGATGGGAATTCTTGTATTGTCACGTTGTTGAGCTATATCTTGAGAGGGACAGTTTTAGAGCTAAGAGCTTGAGGAGGTGTTGTTGCAACTGCATCTGATGGTTGTAACTTTCCTCTAGCTCCTTAATTAATATAGATTGGTTGTTCTTGCTTCCGTATATTGTTGTTCATTGTTCACTTATTATGTCTAATTAATGAATGCATGGAAGTTGGATTATGTTTATTGATTCAGTAATATTTAGATGTTTATTATAGTTTTGATTATTAAGATATTATCCTGTGAAGGTTTCTTTTTTCTCTCTCTTATGTGTAGGACCAGGCTTTGGAGCTATCTAAGAGCGCTTCCCAGCTACACTGGAAACTCCAACGAACCTGCATGCAAGGACTCACAGACGCTCCTTCTCTTCTTAATCTCTACTCTACATTTGCATTTGTTGATAATCCTAAACCATGGAACAACCTTTCCCTTATTTGGTCTGCCCCAAGTTTCCGGGAGAACCTGAGAGGGTTTTCTGTTCTTCTAAATCGAGCATTGAATCCTATAACACTCTTGCTCTTATCTTTCAAAGTTCCCAGTTCTTCTTCTAACTATATTTCTTCTCCTTGCAAGTTTTCAATTCATCTTCAAGTTGTTATTCTTTTCCTCCAATTCTGCTATCTCCACATTTAATCAGGCCACAATGTTTTTCAAGGTTGAAATCTGAGTTTGAATGTACTGATTCAATAATTTGATCTCCCTCACTTCATTCTACAAAATGTTAATTCTATTTGCATCTTGCCTTTGTTTAAGCAAGGTTCTGAGAGGAACCAAATTTTCTGAATCTTAAACTGGCACATTCTCATGATCTTGATCTAGTTTTGCTGTGTCTTCTTCAACAATCCTTTTAAGCTTGTCATCCACTTGCAACTTCTTATTATCAATTTTTAGTTTCTTCCCTTTTTTCTTAGTACTTTCCTGGACCTTAGTGCAAGTGTCGGCTTCAATAGTAGATTCTACAGGGATTTCATCATATTGATTCTACGCTTGAGGACCGTGGCTTATAACTTTTGTTTCATACATGATCCTGATCATATTTTGGCTCTTCCGCAGGGATGCCTTTTGTCACAGGAATACTTTCAGTCACAAGAATGCTTCTAGATGGAAAATCTTCACTTTCTACAAGTGGAGAGGCAAACTCTGCCCTAGCCCTTGCCCTAGATATTCTCCTGGAACAAACCATAGATGCAAAAGATGGCTCAACCCTCACATTCTCAGACCCTTCTAAGCGTTGTTTCTGCTTTGGATTTTCAGTCCTTTTCACTAGTTTACTCTATTTCATAGTCTCAGACCCCTCCACAAGCTTTCTCCATTTCTTGGTCTCAGACCTTTCCAAGGGTTGTTTCTACTTTGCATTCTCAGTCCTTTTCAATGGTTTACTCTGTTTCATAGTCTCAGACCCCTCCACAAGTTTAATTTGTTTCGCGGTCTCAAACCTTACAAAAATTTACTTTGTTTCATGATCTTCGTCTTCTTCACAGGTCCCCTCTGTTTCATAATCTTAGACCCCTCTACAGATTTATCTGGTTTCACGGACTCGAGCCCTTCCACAGGTTTACTTTGTTTCTTTTTATCAAAACGTTTATGCACCTGCATAACAAACCCTCCTGGAGACTGTTCTTCTAGATTAACATGTTGTCTTAAGCCACTAGTCTTGAATTGAACTAAAAATTGGTCCCAGTCAGGCCCTTGTCGACTCAATTCCTCATAAACTAATATCTTAATTAACCCAACATGATATAATTGCTTCTCCTTCTTGTTAGCAAGGCTCCTTTTAATTCCATGCGACATTCTTGCCAATCTTTTAAGAAGAAAATGAGGAAAATTCAAAGTCTAACCTGATTCGAAATGCAATAAGTGTTGGATATGATAGAGTACCATGAGAATCGACCTTCACAGGTCAAGAATTTCTGCAGGATCAAAAACAAGATTCTCCACTTCTCGATCAAGCATTTCGCATGGATCTCACGCCTCCAATCAACTCTGTGGTTAGGATCCACCATGAACCTTTGTCATGCACTTGTATCAAAATCTCCCTTTTTAAGCCAATTCTCTTCCTCTCGAGAAAGACTGGTTACTTCAGCCAGAAACTGCTTAAAAATATTAAACACTAAGGACCCGATTATTTCCCTCTCACCATCAAAGTTCTCAGCAATTACCTACGCGACTCTCAAATTATGCCCATCAAACTTCTTAAGGAATGGTAACCACCTTGTTTCCTTCAGTATTTGGAAGTTGCTTTTATACTCAAGTAGCTTCTTAACTTCTCCAACCAACCCTGGTTCAAATCTTACCATTGACATACTTTCCACTGCAGACTCCCGCTCACAATATGTTATGCTGCCTCTCCCTCAACCTTACACTTCGCTTACGTTAACTCGTCTCAATACTGGTAGCACAATCACCCCTACAAGCCTGCATGCAACGATATACATAAGTTTCCTTTGCTCATTACCATTGAAATTAGATTCCCCAAATTATTCCATTTCCATCACCTTTTGAACCAATTGGCAACGATGACAATTGTGTGGGTGTCTAGTCATGATGAGATTGGGGTCATGGCAAATAATTTATTTTTTTCGAGGGTGATTGCAAAATAATGAGTCCAGCAGAGATAATCATGCCACAAGCATTCACATGATAACTAATGCCAGGAAATAACATCACCGATACTCTGGCTATGGGTTTAATACGAGGCATGGGAAAAGGTTTTAGCTGATTCAATTAACATATATGATAGTGACATCAAGGACACCAAACACGTGCTTCCTCATCACGACTATGACTTATTGGATTAGTAATTGAAAATATTAACATTATACATGTAAAGTCTAGGATAGGTTAGAGATATGCCAGTTTAAATTTTTTATTTAGTGTATTTTCTAACTTTGGAATATAAATAACCACTAAAATCCTAATAATATATTAAGTAACGTGTACCTACTAAAAAATATAAACAATGCATATGACATAGACCAAACAAGGTCATAAATCATAAAGAAAAACTAATTATATTAATCAATGGAGTGTAGGATAAAAATTATTGCATAGAGTCATTGTCTGTACTGCACACTCTACTTGTACTGTATAGTCTGCCCACACTGCATAACTTGTTTGCACTGTATCAGAAGTCAAAAAAATGATGATGTTGAAGTTATTCAAATCATTCAAAACCATTGTTGTCAAAATGGATCTATCAATTTAGCTTTCGTGATGACTGCTCACTGCCAAGTGCTACCCAAGATGTTGTTTGTGCATGTTGACTGTTTAAAAGATAATCATATCTTGTTAACTTTCAAATCGAGGGGAAACAAAGAATAGCGAATAGGAGCAATTTTTAGAATGGGAGGGTATCAATTTTAGGAAGAGAAAAATGAACATAAATAAGGAAATTTTCCCTAAAGAGGGGGGAAAATAGAACAAGGATAGGGAGAATAAAGAATGGGAATTGTAAATGCAGGGAATACATAGGAGAAGACAAAAATGGGATAGGGTTTAATTTTCAGGGTAGAATGGGAAAGAAAGAAGCTAGAAACAGAGTCAAGTAGAGTTCTCTCATTTCCAATTATCATTCCTCTTCTTGTTTTGATGTTGGGGTATGTGGAAAATTAAGTGCAGTGGGAACTATCCATGTTGACCACGTGCAAATTTGACAAGTTGTCTACACTGATCTTTAGCAAGCGAAATATTTTTTTAGTTGACTCATGCTGGCACCAGAAATACCTACAGAGTCGTGCTTCTTCTCAAGGATGGGCAAAACATGCATATCAATTCGGTCAATGTTCCCATTTTATTAAAAAAGGGAGTCTACCTGCCAATCACCTGGTTTTCAGGCAACCTCCTACATAACTACACCAACAAGTCATTTTTCACTGTCATGCATTATTATTATTATTTTGTAGATTTAATTTTCTGATCTTTTTTCTCTTTTCTTTTATTATTCAAGAAAAATAGCAACTCAAAAAGTACTCACATTAGGCTGGTGCTCTCCCTTGCCTACCAATTTTAGATCTCAGTGTTGCTGAACTTGCTACATAAAGTCTTCCTTGGTGTTGGGTTGTAGATACAATCTAAACCTATGTCCATTCACCAAGAAGATAGTACCTCGTTCATCAATGGTCTTTATCTCAACTGCCCCATTCTCAAAAACTCTAACCACCTCATAAGGTCCCAACCAGCTTGTGTGGAGCTTCCCTTTAAAATTATTAAACTTTGAGTCATAGAGGAGCACCTAGTTGCCCGGTTGGAACTTCTTTTTCCTAATTAGCTTATGCCATTTACTGTGTTGTTGTTGAATCAAAACAGTTTGTTTTACAACATCCCTTCTCATCTCATCCAATTCGCTTCACTGCAAAAGGTGATGTTGTTGTGCCTCTGGGAGGTCTAACCCCTACTTGATTGCAATCCTAAAAATTTTAATCTGGAATTCAATTGGCAACAATACCTATTTTCTGTACACCAAGTCATAAGGTGTGTGGCCTGGACTGTTCCTCCAAGTAGTTCTATATGCCTAGTCCTTTTTATGGATATTCACTGTTTTTTTAAGGATGGACCCAATGACTTTATTTATGGGCTCTACTTGGCCATTTTCTTACGGGTGGTACGATGTAGATTTGATGTGTCAAATCCTGTATTGATCTACAATTCCTTTCACTAGATTAGAAACAAACTGTGGTCCATTGTTAGTAACAATTTCTCATGGTACACCAAATTGAGTAGAAATTTCCGTAAATAAGAAATCAACAACTTTTTCAGTGGCACAAGGAATAATCCTAACTTCTACCCATTTTGTCACAAAATTTGTACGAACCAAGATATGTCTTTTGTTTAAATATGTTCGAGCTATAGGTCCCACAAAGTCAATGGCCCATTTTTCAAAGGGTTCAAATATGACTTGCGGGCACAAAGGCATCTCATTGGCTTGACTAGGTTGGCCCATCCGCTGACAAATATCACAATGCTTAACATAATGTTTGGCATCCTTAAATAAGGAAGGAAAAAAGTAGCCAACGCGAAGAATTTTATATGTTGTCCTTTTGTCTATGAAATGGCCTCCACAAGGCTCATCATGGGCAGCTTTTAGAATGTCAAACACATTCTCTTCTCTTACACATCTACGGATAATAAGATCAGGTTCTATGTAAAAGAGCTCTCCTTGAATCCAACAATATAAAGTGCTATTATGAATGATACTCCACCTTTCCCTAGTGGATAGGTGTGGTGGTGTTTTTCTCGTGACAAGATAATTTGCTATATCAACAAACCAAGGGGTGTTTTCTGAAACAACAAAGAGATGTTCATCAGGAAATGAATCATCTACAAGAATTGCTTTGCCTAGATTATTAAATTTGGAAAGAAAATCAGCAACCACATTTTACTTTTATGGCCTATCAATTATAGTTACGTTGAACTACTACAGTAAAAGTAGTCACCTATTTATCCTACCACTAGTTAAAGGTGTGTTCCTCAAATATTTTTATGGCAGAGTGATATGTTTGTATAAATACTTCGTATCCTGTCATGTAGTGTCTGAACTTATTGATAGCAAAAACCACAGTTAGGAACTATTTCTCTATCACTGTATAATTAAGCTCGACAAATGTCAAGTTTTTACTAATGAATTATATGGCATAGAAATGTTGATTTTTCCTCTTGTTCCAATGTTGCACCAATAGCAGTGCCCGAGGCATCTAAGGAGATATGGAATGGAAGGGTCCAATTAGGCCCCCTTAGAACTGATGCTTGTACTAATCTCTCCTTCATATTCTTGAAAGCTTTTTGGCAAGCTTTGGTCGAAGAGAAGTCACTATCCTTAGCCAATAGTCGAAAAGAAGGGGTAGTTATCCTAGAAAAATTATTAATGAATCTTCGGGAGTAACCCACATGATCCAGGAACCCCTCACTTCCCTTTATGTTTTTGGTATAGACAGGTGTATGCTAACATCTATCTTAGCTGGATCTACCTGGATACCCTTGTCAGAGATAAGATGACCAAGGACCACCCCTTCTTTGCACATCAATATGCATTTCTTGTCACTCAAAGCAAGGTGGGCCTCTTGGCACCTATTTAATATTTTCTCTAAATTCTAGAGAACTTCCTGAAAAGAATCACCAAATACCAAAAAATCATATTTGTAAACTTCTACACACTTGAGGTCAGCAAAAATAGCCAAGGTTGCCCTTTGAAAAGTAGTAGGAGCATTACAAAGTCCAAAGGGAAGCTCTCGTAGGCGAATGTTCCCCAAGGACAAGTAAATGTAGTATTGTCCTGATCCTCGAGTGCGATCTATATCTGGTTGTAACCACTGAAGCCATCCAAGAATGAGAAGTAATTTTTATCAACAAGGGTATATAGTACCTGATCGATGAAGGGAAGGAGAAATCAATCCTTGAGGGTGGATTTATTTAATTATCTATAATCAATACAAATTCGCCATCTCACATCTTTCTTCGGGACTACTACTAATGGAGAGACCCACTAGCTATCAAATATAGGATAGATAAAACCGACATCTAAGAGTTTTTGAAGTTATTCTTTAACAACATCTCTTAGTGTAGGGTTCATTCGCCTTTGGGGTTGTCATATAGGTCGGGCACCCTCCTAAATATGAATATGATGGGTACAAGTTTCAAGAGGGATGCCTCTCATGTCCTCATAACTCCATGCAAAGGCATCAAGATGGTCTCACAACAAAATCAAAAGTTTCTCTTGCTAGGATGGGTCCAGGTCTGTGCTAATGTATAAAGAATTCCCTGGACTTACCTCAATAAGAGTAGTGTCTGGCTCGTCAATATCTATGGTGGCTACCAAACTCTGTAATGATGATGAGGATTGTGGATCACAATTCTCTTGGAAACTTGGGCTAAAATTTTGATGAAACAGTCCAAAGTCCTGCATAGTGTCCAGGTTACCAAGAAAATCTCGAATCACACTCTCCTCAATATACTCAGTGTATTAATGAATCATGGAAAGAGACTGAGTCTCCTCTAACTACTATCATAATACAACCACAAGGTGCCACGAAGCTCCTGGATAGATCTGGTAGGTGGGTACAAGGTGACCTTCTTCCTAACATCCCCATGGGAAATATACATGTCACCAACCTATATAAGCATCAACTATAGCAAGACATGGTCATCCAAAAATCAAAGGTTGTCCCCCAACAGGATTCTTTGGTTGTAAAAAGATAAAATCTGCGAGGTACTCCCATGAGTCAATTGAGACAATCACATAATATATCGCACCTTTCGACTTGATTTTAGATCTATCAACAAGTTCAAGCACAATGGGGGTAGGATGGATGTGAGTCAGCTGAAGCTGCTCCATAGTTTGCCTAGTCATAACATTAATAGTCGCTCTAAGGTCAATCAACACAATGGGAGCAAGAATATCACCTATCTAAACAGAGACAAGTGGGTTTCCAGGATCAATATATTTCTCAACTTGAGCACATCCTATCATTAACTTATTTGTGCTTCCAACAAACTGGATGGTGCGAGGTTCAACTCTCTTCCTTCCTGGCTTTTTAAGACAGAGTTCCTAGGCAATTTTGGTACATATAGGAATCTCTTTTATAACCTGTAGTAGAGGAACCTTTATAAAAAGGTTTCTCAACTCGGAAGCTAGCTCAAACTCAAGGACGGGGTCAACTTTTTACACAACCAGCCTCTCCAGAAAGGGAGGTTGGTTTGAAGAATGAGGTAAGGACTCTGAGTGCACGGGAACAAGCTATAAGGAAGCATCATTATTTGAAATATTAGGAGTTTCCTCCTCAATTTTATCCTCAATGATCACTGTGGGTTTTTTTTTTTTGTTAATTCTGAATTTATTTCCCTCCTTGATCTCAGTTAGGTCATTAACCCCAACTAGCATGGTTTGATAAGTGGGGAATGGGAGTGGTCCAATAGAATGAATCATTTGTACCACTATATTATTTGGGTTGGGCACAGGCTGTGCTAACAACTGAGGTGGTCAGAATGGTGGTTGCAATGGAAAGCGTGGTGCCATGGGTTGTGTATGTTGAGGCGGAGCAATTGGTAGTGTGGGTTGTGCCATAGGATAAGGTGCATACAGTGTAGGATATGGTTGGGTAGGTGTGGGATAAGAAAAATGAGAATGTGGTGGTCCTCTTCGTCCCTATTGCCAAGGAGGGGGAGACTGCCCAAACTGAGACTGATACCCATTTTCCCGAGACTGAGGATAGTTTGTGTTTTGAAAAGAATATTGTGGTGCATTATGAAAATTAGGATAATATGGTGCAGGTTTAGTAATCATACATGTACTTACCTGTGGCCATGATTTTCGTACATCCATAGTATGCAATGGCCCAGGTACTGAATGCTCTTCTTCAAATGTTGCCTTAAATCTAGGTATAGATGTGCATTCCTCAGTAGGATATTTACCTACACATATCACACAATTATTAACAACTTTGACATTTGCAGGACATTCATGTAAAATATGTGTTTTTCTACATTTTAGACAATAAATGGACAATGTTTCTTATTCTTCTACTATTTTTTGCTGAAATTTTAAAGAATCTATCTGCTTACTAACAATACTCATAATTTCAGTTGTCATGTTATCCATTTTATCTTTCAAACCAATAATCATATTATCCGTAGATCCAAATCTGTTGTTCCTAGAATTACCTCTAATTCCCGTACTAGATTTGTATTGATTTCGTGAAAACTTCTTGCATAAGTCACAAATTTGGTCAAAAGAAAGTTGTGCAATGTTCCCATGTCATAACAGATTCAAATTATTCTTGGAATCATCCAAAAGTCCTCGTAAAAACATGTTTCTAATGGTGCTTGTGTCAAATTTATGCTTTGAACATTGATATATAATATATATATATATATATAAATATCATATAATATATTATATATATATATGTTGTGTAACAGAAAAAATTTCATCTTGCATTTCTTGTGTCTTACAATATTCTTGATATTTATTCAGAAAAATCCTCTTCATATGATCCCAATAAGTAATAGTATTTCCCCCCAACCACATAAACCTGCGAACAGCTAAGTCTTCAATTGTTGCAGGAAAAAGTTTTAACTTTTGGGCATCCAATGAATAATCATAGCTCCTACAAAGTATATCAAACTCAAAAAGAAAAGAATCAGGATCCTCATGTACCTTACCATGGAAATGTGGAAGAACTGAAGGTGGGATGTTTTTCATTTGAACAATTGCATCAGGGTCCACAATTAGAAATCCAAAAGTGGAATATTCCTCCTGTCGCTGATTCTCAGTGACACCTTCACCATGGGCTTCTTCATGATCTACCATCCCTTTTCCTCCAAACATATTACCTCCTATAAATTGTGAAGGTTGATTGTGTTCCAGATTTAATTTTTCGGTCTCAATAGTTTGCTTCGCTACCAATGGTTATGATACCCGTGAACTACTGTCTCTAGAATCTAGGTGTGAAGTGCCAGCTTGGTTGGTCTATGTTTGCTTGGAGTTTTTGCCTGCAATAGAAGGCCCACCGTGAGAAAATCTTTCCAATTTATCATTGTTCCCTCTGCCCTTCTTGGGCTTTGGACCCCTACCTCTCCTAGTCTTGCATTTTCAAAATAAAATCAAATAAGAAAATAGTAAAAAAAACTGTAAAAACACTTGTTGGAACTAATCAATTCAATCTAAATATAAATGTTGCAATTAAAAACACACACTAACAACACTCTAGAAATTTTACCGCTCCTATTCAACAACAAAAATAGGCACACCTACTAAAAAGCTACCACAAAAATTTATCTCTAGAGCTGAAAACAAACACTGAAGTTATTACCAGAATCTCCTAGGCAGCTCCCCGACAATGACTCTAAAATGTTGGTTGCAGTATTGGTTTATATTGAACTCAACATTTATTTTTTCATTCCAGAATCATCAACTTCAAGGTGCAGTACTATATGTATCACAGATACTGTAAACCCTATCTAATTTCACTGTATCTATCAAATCATAAGCAATTCTTTCACCCTACAAACTTAAAACAAGATCTCTACTTGAAGTTTCACTCATTTAAAACTCTTTGTCTACAGAAAAAGAGGGAAGCTTATTAAAAAAAACCAAACTACCAATAACAATCAATCTGGACAAAACCTTCAAAATCCCAGCCTCATCATCCAATCAAGATAAATTAACTGACTCTGTGGTTCAATTCATCACGTGTATTAATGGAAAGCTTCACTGCAAATACATCCCATCAATCTTCAAACCATGCATGCATTATGTCTGGAAATGTTTGTGTGGAAGGCCCAATAAATAAAATCAACACTGCTATTTTGAATCCTAGTAAAGCACCAATCAGTCAGACTTCCATCACACCCTTCATGAAAATAATGCACACTTACAACAATTCTCTCACAACTCTTAGTAAATGGAATGCAACACATAACATTACAAGCCACAATCTCATCTTCTTAACAAATTAATTGGAAATAATGATATGCTATACTTGGATACCTACACTCAATATGATGCTCGTACCTTGTATAATGTCTGTAGTGAAATAAACAACCTGAATCCTGAACTTAACCCAGATAAGAACAGGTTTCAAACAAAATCACCTTTACTTACTCTGGCAAGCGTACAATCGGTGTTTCGATTTTGATATGGATCATAAACACCCTAGACTGTGTCAGGTCAGGTCATGAGAGAACATCGAGGACAAATGTTAAAATATTAAAAACAGAGTGCAAAACAGAGACCAATTATAAACTAATCACTAAGACCTAGGGCAATGGTTTGTTCACAATAGTGCACACAACAGGTTAGACTTGTCTTTACCAACTGATCTTGGCTCGAGGTGACCCAAGTTACAGATAATGGGTTATTTCGACCGACAACAACAAGACTATCACACACACAAAAAATTGGTCTTTACCCCAGACCTCAACCTTTGAAATATTTGACAGTCAACCCACAAGAAGATTCAGATCATGAACATTAATAGAAGGAAACAATTGCATCAGAAGAACCAACAAATCAAGATTGCATGAAACCTTAACAATTTCAAATTAGGATTAAAACCTTCAAACAAATAGATCCAAAACCCATGTAATCGTTTTTATAAAAGAATGACTCTGTGTTTCATTAATGAAATAGAGATTCAAATCCAACTCATATATTCACAAAAAATTATCGCAAGCATGAAATAACAATCTTCAGTATGAAGGTAATGCAATACCAAAGAATCAATAAAGTGTTTAAAATCAAATCTACAACAATGCTTCAACCACAATGCACGCACACAATTAATCTACAGACAATATACAACGAGTTATGGAGGTAGACTGATGGGCCCTTACCAAACTGACTCTCACACCCATATTAAAGAGATAACATAAAAAAGCGAGAGATTAATCACGTGAACTAACATAACTCATGGATGTAAATAAAATCTTGGCACAGAGTTTGTATTAATTCAACATTCTTTACATCACAAGTTTATCCAGTTGAGGAGCAAGAACTTCCAACTACATCTCCCTATTCTCACTAGTTTGGACCCCAAACCCAGTTATACAATTTATACATACTTATGAATATCAAAGAGGCACTGAGGCCAACTCCTATCTAGAAACAGTTGGATCTGAGACCCACTTTTAATCCAACATGAAACCAAATATCCTAGACTTAGATACTTGAAACTGGATATGCCTGTAGAGATTGAACATTGAGTCTTCACCCATGCTTCTTCAGCGTGCTACCATCAATGGAGGGAAACAAAGACTTTTCTAGATCTCGTCAATCAGTCTCACTGCCAACTCATACTCTGAAAAGTTGACTATGAACCATGGTATAAGAAGCCACTTAGATTCGAGCACTGCATAGATTAGGGCTAGTGTTTTATATTGATCACAAAGGTTTAGAAAATCACACAAATCAAATAATTCTGACTCTAAACATAAATGTGCCTACCTAGCTTTGTAACATATTTTATTTGCAATACTTTTCTTCAAAAACCACATCAAAATAAAGGATAAGCACCATAGGTTTAGGCTAAAATTGGTTGAAACAGAGGCGGGTAAGGGAAAAAAAGAAGACATTTTCAACACCCATCAAATGTACAATAGAATACAATTTCTACTAGATAATTACTTCCTAATGATTTCTAATAGTATTTCTATGCCATTGTTATCATTGAATAATTACACTTCAGAAATCCCCAACAATAAATGCAACAAAAACAATAGGGAACATAGAAAGATAGCCACGCACAATAGAGATGACAAATTTTACCCTAGGAAACCCAACCTTGGGAGAAAACCCAAAAACTTGTCTTTAGTAGGAATTGTTCTTCAGCGAGGTTTACAAATCAACAATTTGTTGAGAAATTCATGTCGATGTTCAAGTCAAAATACCAGTCAAACCATGGCCACCTTCAACATTCAACAATAAATTGTTTAGGGCTATATGAAACCCTCTTTCCTTGTTCTAAGGTGCGGTCAACATCCAACAGGCCTCATCCTATCCTCTCCAAAGTTCGCGACAGGCCCTATGGCGTGCCCTCTCTCTTGTCGCCCTCTAACTCGTCCTCCTTCATGCTCGGTTGCAGCTCCTTTTTTCCCTCTTCCACACAAGAATAGTCCTTTCTCTTCATTTTGGTGAAGAAAATGAAATGTCACATCATCTATATATACTAGTTTAATGGGGGTAAATTAACCCAAGGACACACCCTTTAATGAGTGGGGTCAACTTATCTTCCTGCGCTGATTTGATACTCCAAAATCAATTTTTATTTTTATTTTTTTTAGGCCAACTCAAATACCTCTTTGCCATGCAAGAATACGTCCCAATGCTACATAAACATCAACACTCCCTCTTAGCGAGGGAAATATTCTCCTTAGCTATAATATATTTTCCCTTAGCTAAAATTTCTCCTCCATAATAAAAGTTCACGAGCTTTCTATGTTGATGTATGTTTATAGATCATTGCATCTTGGAGTAGGCAATATTACTCCTCACACACGTATATAAATCACTCCATCTTGGAGTATGTGATGTGAATCCTCACATGCATGTCTATAGATCACTCCATCTTGGAGTAGGTAATGTGAGTATTCTGAGCCATTAACCCCTAGCCAAATCAGCATGGTCTGGCCAAAGTCCTTTATGACTCAATCTCCTTTGATCAAATCAAAATGTCTCAACAAAAGTCCTTCATGGCTTCTCAAGAGAGGATCTACCCTGGACCATTCATCCCTAACTAAATCAACACGACCCAACCAAGTTCCTTTATGGCTTCTCAGGTGAATTTCATTTATCTCCTCTATTCAAATCAACATGACCTAGCCAAGTCTGTATGGATTCTCAAGAGATGGTCTGCCCAATCCTGTAAAGACATCAACACTCCCTCTTAATGAGGGAGACATTTTGCATCATTCTAATCTTGTCTCTGTGGTATACACACTTTTCTCTAAACAGAGGCTTGGTGAGAATGTTTGCAATCTACTCATCTATGGATATGTACTAGAGCTTCACTACTTCACTTTGCACCATGTCTTGGATGAAATGACCTGATAAAACATTCCTACAAGAAGCCTTCGAAGCCACACTACTTCACAACTTGCAACACTTGCTGCAATATAATTTGCCTCTGTTGTACTGAGTGGTGTGACAAAAGTCTACTTCCTGCTAAACTAGGCTTTCATAGTCGATCCCAAGCTAAAGTAGCACCCTGAGGTTCTCTTTTTGTCCTTTACACTCTTGGCCCAATCTGAATCCGTATATCCCTGCAACATCACTTCACCACCTGAGACATATCTAAAACCATATTCAACTGTGCCACGCTGGTACCTCAACACATGTTTTGACACATGTCTCGGTTCAACCATAAAATAACCAACTTCCTTCATCGGATCCATCACCACAACTTATTTTTGGTTACCTTGACTGGGTGCTTTCTTTAACACTTAAGAAAATCCTCTTGTGGCAATCTTGGTTGCTCCCTTTGTCATGGAAACAAATCCTCTCACCATTGTTTCTCCCTCTATCATTGAAGCATACTTGAATATTTGGCATGGTCCCTTCATAAAAGGCATACAACTCCTAGAGGCCTCATGTCTCTAAGCATCTTCTTTGATAATCTCAACCCATGACATCCTCTTAGAAGGTTTCTTGTTCCACTCTACCTGCATGTCTTCTCCCCCGGAACTAGAAGCTCTTTCAGTCATCTAGCATGGTCCTAGATGTCCTAACAATCTTTACAATCCTCTCTCTTGAATATCAATTACGCCTACTGAGTTTATGCTCAAGCTCAAGAACCAGACCATTTTGTGGCTGGAGCAAAAAAAATTCCTCATAGTCCACTCCCTCTTTTTGGGAGACCCCTCTAAAAAAAACACTTGTATGCTACCATCTGCTACATGAATCATTGCCTTGGAAGCCTCTACAATGTACATATTTTTCCTTTCTACAAACTCCATTCTGGAGGCCATGGAAGAAAAAATCATACCAAGCAAAATGCAAGGACAAGAGGCTAACAAAAAATAAAAAATAATAGTAATTAAGGGAGAAAAATATGAATTACTTATCGCTTGATTAACGAAGAAATTGTTGAGAATTTTCAACTCCCTTTTTGACAAATTTGTGACTTTTTCTGAGGAGGATGCTCATTGTCATTGTCATCAACGTTGACCAATAGTGTATGTTGTTTTCTCTTCCTTTTCTTCTCAAGACACTAGGAAGCATAATTTCCAAAATTATGTCAAATGAAGCACTTACCTTTGACATATCCATCTTCTTCTTCTCCTTGGGCACCAGTGCTTGGGTTGGTTGTCCTAATAATTTGAATAGTCATCCCTCTCAATCAGATAGGTGAGAGACTCTTGAAAACTTGTCATGTGTCTAGAAGCACGACTATCCATCAACCAAATATCACTATTTGTAATGGAATTTGAAAGAGAAGAAACA
This sequence comes from Pinus taeda, assembly GCA_000404065.3. NCBI lineage: Eukaryota > Viridiplantae > Streptophyta > Pinopsida > Pinales > Pinaceae > Pinus > Pinus taeda. The sequence goes on from APFE030393705.1 coordinate 81,900, forward strand.
AGGAGTTTCTCCTCAGCGCCCGCTGACTCTAGAGTAACTTCCTTTTGAAGATTTGTGACACCATCCAACTAGTTTTCCATTCTGAGACTTGACACAATTTGGTAAGAGATCTAAAATCCATTGAAGCTAATAAACACTTGTCTCTTAGGTTGGCTCCAATGGTCGCTTATTCAACAAATCTTTGATACCATGTTGAATTATTCTACAATATGTATGGTAGAATATAATTCTGCTAGATAATTACTTCCTAATGATTTCGAACAACATTTCTATGCCATTATTATCATTAAATAGTTACACTTCAGAAATTCTCAATAGTAAATGCAGTGGAAATAGTAAAGATCATAGAAATATAACAATGCACAATAGAGACAACAAATTTTAACTTGGGAGAAATTATTCTTCAACGAGTTTTACAAATCGACAATTTGTCTAGAAATTTGTGCTAATATTCAAGTCCAAATATTAATCAAACCATGGCCACTTTCAACATTCAACAACAAATTGTGTAGGGCTATCCACAACCCTCTTTCATTGTGTTGAGGTGCAGTTAGTATCCAACAGGCCTCGACATATCCTCTTCAAAGTCTGCAGCAAGCCTTGCGGCCCGCCCTCTCTCTTACTTCCCTCTAGCTCAGCCTCCTTCATGCTTGGTTGTGGCTCCTTATTGCCCTCTTCATCACGAGAATAGTCTTTGCTCTTCATTTTGGTGTAGAAAATGAAATGTCACATCATCTATATATACTAGTTGAATGGGGGCAAATTAACCCAAGGGACACACCCTTTCATGAACTAGGTTGACTTAATGCTCCAAAAACCAAATTTTAACTTTAATTTTCTTAGGCCAACTTGGAGACCTCTTTGGCATGTGGGAATACCTCTTGATGTTACACAAAAATCATCTCTCTCTCTCTCTCTCTCTGTATATATAT
>APFE030393705.1:84399-121754 GCA_000404065.3 Pinus taeda
TATAGATGTTTTTTCTTGGATCTCACAATCGGGACTATTAGATTGATTTTTTATTATATTTCTTTCAATATTACAATACATATATATACATGTTGAAGCATTCATAAACCCGAATCTATCAACCTTAGATTAGAACATAATCATAGTTCCCTTGATTGGATCTACAAAATACCATGGGAAAAAAAACATCATGCCCAAAACCATGTGCAAAACTCATGCACAAAACCATGTGTAGGTCCGTCCCCCATCCTTGGGTCCGCCCAACTATTATTGAGTTTGAATAAAAAAAAATCCTGAGGCGTTGCCCCAATCCCAGTGCAAGGGGGCAACAACCCTCTTACAAACCTCCCCTATGATCTCCCTACTATGCTCGACGCAACATACAACACGGAGGACTAGTCATGGAAGAATATAACACATACCCAATATTCTCCCACTTGTTTTCTTTCCACACAAGGGGTCACAGGAGATCTTAGCCATTGGTCCAACCCTGCAACGACCATTGTTTCTCTACACCAAGAAAAATTCTCAGTGCTCACAAACTTCGTCAATGCATCTACAACATTCTTCAAATTGTCCGTCTTTACCAACAACACATTTTTTTCCTCAACCATATCCCTCACAAAGTGATATTGAACATCAATGTTCTTTGTCTTCAAATGATAAGCAATGTTCTTTTCCAAGAAAATTGCACATTGGCTATCACAGTCTATCCTTATAGCTCGTTGTACCAACCCCATACTTGAATACAATCTTTGTAGCTAAATCGCTTATTTGCTTACAAGAGTGGCTACCATGTATTCAACCTCTGTAGTCGAAAATGTCACTACAAACTACTTCTTTCTCATCCAACTAATTGCTCGTTCAAATAGGTTAAACACATACTTGTAGATCTTCTTTGATCCAGATCTCCAGCCCAATATGCATCAATAAAGCCAAAAATGTCCAAAACTCTGTCCAATCCTGGTCTTCCTTGGTAGCACAAACTATAATCACTAGTGCTAGGAAAATACCTGAAAACCTGCTTCACTGTTGTCTAATGTTCATTTCGTGGTTTTGACATAAACCTCCTCAATACTCCCACTACATTTGCAATGTCTAGTCTAGTGCAAACCATTGCATACATAAGGCTACCAACTGCACTCACATATGGAACACAAGACATGTCCTCTTCCTCTTCTTGTGTTAGGACATTGTTCAACAGATAACTTTACACCCACAACAATAGGAACTTTCACCAGTTTACTATCTTGCATATTAAACCTCTGCAATATTATCTCAACATACTTCCTCTAGTTTAACCAAAGCTTCCTCTTTGCTCGATGTCATTTAATATCCATGCCCAAAATATAATTTGTAGAAAATCATTCATGTCGAATTTGGAGGACAATTGGGTCTTCAAATCCTGGATAATTTATTTGTCATTTCCAATCAACAACATATGATCACCAATTAATTTAAAATAGACAAAGTGGTCTGCTTTTCTTCTTGTGAAGCCAACTCCCCGTATATATATGTATCAAATTTTCTGATACCACATCCTTAGTGACTGTTTTAACCCATACAAAGAATTTTTTAACCTACATACTAGTTCTTTTTTACCCTTCACCGCAAAGCCTTCAGGTTGCTTCATGTAGATCTCTTCTTCCATATCCTCATGAATAAATTTGTCTTCACATCCATCTGTTCTACCTCAAAATAAAAAGTGGCAACAACAGATAAAAATAATCTAATAGAAGTTAACTTGGCAACAGGAGAAAAAATATCACCAAATTCAATTCTTGACACTTGGGAATAACCTTTTGCTACCAACTGAGCTTTGTATTTCTCCACCTTGCTTTTTGCATTCATCTTCTTCTTAAACACCCATTTTCTTCCAATGAGTTTCCTTTAAGTCGACAACTTCACTAGATCCCAAGCCTCATTTTTGTTCAAAGATGCCATTTCATTAACCATGGTCTCTTTTTAGAGTTTGTCATCCTTTGAATCTACTATTTGCCTGACAGTTCTGGGATCATCGTCAGTAATATATAAAACCAAATTTGAATAGAGAACATATGGACTATACCTTTCTGGCTGCCTTGTCCTCTTCTAATTCATGTTCTGTTGTAGAGTCTGATTCTTCCTCCTTTAGCTCAAACTCTATGTTCTCATTTTCCTTTGGTGGGAATTTATGTTTAATAACATATTTCACCTCTCTAAACACCACATCTCAACTACACACAACCTTCCTTGTTTTTGGGTTCCAAATCTTATAGTTTTAAATCATCCTTATACCCAATAAAGATGCACCTTTTATATTTACTATCCAACTTGGTCCTTTTCTCCTTTGGAACGTGTACATATGCATCACATCTCAATTGTACACAACCTTCCTTATTTTTAGGTTTTAAAGCTTATAACCTTTTAAACCATCCTTATACCCAATAAATATGCACCTTTCATATTTATTATCCAACTTGGTCATTTTCTCCTTTGGAACATGTACATATGCATCACAGTCAAAGACCCTTAGATGTGAAAAAGAGTGTTTCTTACCAGTCCATACCTCATGTGGAGTCTTATCCTCCAACACTGATGAAGGTGATATGTTAACCAGGTAACATGCAGTGTCCACTATACCTGCCCAGAATTCATGTCCTAATCTCATTAGGACATGAATTCATGTTCATTCTTTCTGCAACTCCATTTTTTTGAGGTGTGTATGGGGTAGTCTTCTACCGTGCTAAACCAGACTTCTTACAGAACTCTTCAAAGTCCTTCTTGCATAACTCTCCACCATTATTTGTCCTCAACACCTTGATCTTCTTCTCTATCTGATTTTCCACCAAAACCTTAAATTCTTTAAACCTATCAAACTTTAGATTTCTTCCTGAGGAAATATATCCATATATTCCTTGAGAAGTCATCTATAAATGAGACATAGTACACATAATATTCCTACATAATGATGGAACTAACACAGGTCCAAACACATCATTATGCACAAGCTCTAATATCCATTTTTCCCTCTTAGCACCAAAGACGAAACTCACTCGATTCAACTTCCCATATACACAATGTTCATAGAAATCAAAATCTATAGAGAAATTAGACATAGCTTCTACCATACCATTACCATGCAGTATTTGAAGGCCCTTCTTTTTAATATCTCTATGCCTTTGATGTCATAGCATGGTCTTTTCTCCAGAGAGCATTAGATTTTCTGCTCCACTTTCAAGAACCACAGAACTGTTGCACCCAATAATAACAGTGATACCCAAAAGCTTATACAAAGTTCCAATCCAAAATCGCTGCATCAGTACCAGTGCTCCCCGAACCATCTTGCAGATATCTTTCTCGAACATTATTTTAACACTTGCATCATCCATCTTGCTTACAGAAATCAGATTTATGACTAATGCAGGAATATACAGAATACCAAGAAGTGTTCTAATCCTTCCACCTTGCAACTTCAAGTGACTTTTTTTACATTTGATGATTCTGACTTTCCTATCATCCCCTAAGAAGACATCACCACCATCATATTTCTTGTACTCTCAGAACCACTCCCTATGGGGAGTGAAGTGAAAAGATGCACTTGAGTCAATCAACCATGCCTCATGATCTACATGTGTACTTGAAGAAGAAGTCAAGTACACATCCCCACCTTCATCTGAGGTGGTTTTCACCTCTACAAAAAGAGCATCATCAGATCCCTTTCCTTTCTCAAGGGTTTTAGATTTACAATCATTTTTGTAGTGTCCTTTCATTCTGCATTTCTAACACATCTTTATAGGTTTTCCTAGAGATTTAGATCTCCCACTCGAGGACTTATTTTTATTTTTGTTCTGGAACCTTCCTCGCACAGACAAGACATATCCATTCTAGCTCTCCATATTTTTCCTTCTCATCTCCTCCGACAACAAGGATGAGACTATTTCTTCAAAATTCAAGGTAGTTGTATTGCTACATATTGCAACAATCAAACTATCCCATGAATCTGGTAGAGAACATAGAAAATTGATGCACTTATCTTCATCTGAAATTTTTATATCAACAAATAACAACTGACTTTCCACAGTATTAAAGACATTCAGATGCTCTGTCATAGAGTCTCCATCCTTCATCCTCAGGTTATACAACTTTTTTCGCAGGAATAGTTTGTTCACCAGAGACTTAGATTGGTACAAAGTGCCTAACTTGACCCACAAATCCTTAGTTGTAGCTTCCTGTGATACATTTAATAATACTGAATCTGAGAGACATAATTGTATTTTTCTCTTCCCTTTTGATTTAACTTTGTCCAGTCTTTTGTTGACATTCTTGTTGGTATCGTGTATGGATCTACAACAATCCACTGATCTCGGTCCACCAACAGATCCTCCATATTAAACTTCCACAACTCAAAACTCTAACCATTAAATTTCTCAATCTTTATCTTTCCACTGTTCACCATCTTCTTTCACCGCAAGAATTGATCCTGCAGATTTCCCACTGAACAGGGTTTACCACAGGCCCAAGCAAAACCCCTCAGTAGAAAAGGTGTTCCCTTGAAGCTGAAACAGATTTGATACCAAATGCAGGTTCTAACCCTGTACAGAAATTACCTACAAACATATTCTTAAAACAAAAAATATACACAGAGATTTTCCCCTAGATCCCAAAACCGAAACTACCAAATTGATTTTTCATTATATTCTTTTCAATGTTATGATACACATATATACATGTTGAAACATTCATAAACCCCAATCCATTAACCCTGGATTAGAACTTAATCGTAGTTTCCTTGACCGAATCTACAAAATACCATGGGTAGAAAACCACCATGCCGAAAACCATGTGCAACACCCATGCAAAAAACCATGGGTGGGTCTTCCCACCATCTTTGGGTCTGTCTCCCATCTTTTGTTCCACCCAACTATTATTGGGTCCACATAAAAATAATAATAATTGCCACGGCGCTGCCCCAGACCCCATGCAGGGGGGCTACTGCCCCCCTATGATCCCTCTGTTGCGCTTGGCACAACGTACAATGCGTAAGACTAATCATGGAAAGAATATAACACATACCCAACAGTTTCATTGTAAATTTGAAAAGTTGAGATATGTACTTCATGACACAATTTAGTGTAAATATCTATATTTGATTTAAAATAAAATTGTCAACTTGATGAGAATTGTGATGTCAAAACAATAATTCTTCAAACTTGCATTTTTTAGGCATAAAAACATCAAGTGTGCTTTCATTTTGAAAAGAAATGTTATTGATTTCATTCTTTTTATTTCAAATTTAAAACTATAATTGTTTACAATTATGGCCTTAAGAACTTTGTAATAACATCAGCAAAAAAATTTAGAATCGCCCTGAATCAAAAAGTGACACAAAAACGTAGTCTCTTTATTTTGAGGTTTAAATTACTAGTTTTTTTTTTTTGTAAATCAGAGCTTGAACAATGAGCACTGCACCATTGCTAATCAAACAAGATCCGCAAGCGGTGGTAGTCCCTGCCGGGCCTGAAATCAAATAATAAACTAATTACATCTTTGGAATTGATGAAAAGAGACGTGGTAGCACTAGTAGGGCTATAATCATTTATACTTGCTTGAGTTGTTAAGAATAGGCAAATGACCTCCAAATATCAGTAGTGCGATTTGCAGCCAAAGAAAATTCTCAAGACTCACTAAAATTCTGTCAAGAAAAATTAAGGCAATTTCTAGAAACTATGTTGAGGACAACGCATAATTCCTGCATCAGTGAGCATGAGTACAAACCATGTTCCTACAGCCGGTATCAGAAACCACCGCTAGTATCCCTCATTTGATAGGAGTGCAGTGATGTTGAATAGCGTATCTTGGACAACATTGTGATCGGTCTCAGCTCCTTTGTTGTATAACTCCTCAAAATTCCTGAAGGTTGTCAACTAGAAACACTTGTTGACATAGATTCAGTTCTTTGGACAATTAGCCAGACATAACTTCCCTCTAGTAAGTTTGCTGCCTGAACATATCCTTTAGAAGTTCGATTAACCATGTCAGCAAACTTGTCAAGCAATGCCCCACCTTCCAAAGGAACACCTTATCTCCCATGCATTCTCGTTCTTAGTTTATAATTAGTATGATTGGAAGTGAGGCCATTTGCTACACTCGGGTCTCCCTTGCTTGAAGCATCAAACTTGTTGCTTTCACATTGTTTTTTGGCACGCCCTTCCACACATAAAGATTCAGGGAAGATTGCTGCTGCAAAGCCCTAAAAATCTTTCTTGGTGAAGTAAAAAGATTGAAACCCTCAATTGTCAATGGGGATGTCAACATCTGAAAATATGGGCATCATTAGAACTTTGAACTCTCCAAAATAAAGTTTTGATTAAAAACAATACCAACATCGTAGAACAAATTAATTCCAAACCAAAGCCTACATTGAAAATACACAATAATGACAAAGAAAGAAACGACCATGAACAAGTTAATTTAGAACCAATGCAACTGGGCCATTAGTTTCTTAATAGTGAAATTTGTCGCATCTAAGAGCATCCTTCCTAACAATTGCCAAAATCATCACTGTAGCATCAATATATTTATTAGAAATGCCGACTACAAATTTAATAAACTAAATTGCCATAAACAAACGCCTACTTCGTAAGAATGACAGGTGGTGGAAAATAGTTTTAATTATAATTTATAATTCATTAAATCAAAGGTTAAACAATCTTATTGTTACTTTTTTTATTCTAATTGAAAGTGATACACGCACTCCACATGCATCCTTGTGAGTGTTGCTTGTTTCAAATTTTTTTTCTGGAAAGTTTTCACTTCGTTTGTTCAGTTTCGTTTCTCTATTCAACACGCTAGCCATGGTGATCAGTCAGAACTTTATTACCAAAAAATTTTCAACACATTTCGTTGCTCAGGTTTACTTGGGACAGACAACGATGGCGGAAGTGTCCCACGAGTCGTGATACAGTGTCGCATGAGCTCTGGTGGCGAAAGTGTCCCACGAGTCGTGATACTCAAAGCATATGACGTTCACCTAGTCCAAATTTTGGGCAATGGAGGTCACAGGGTACGACCTCTTGTCGGTGGCTAGGAGGAAATACTGCGCAAAATAGACAGTTGCGGTGAGGAGGAGCCGAGGGTGATGCCATTCCCTAGCTTCTAATTTAATGGCATGCCTCCATTCAATGAAGAGGTTGCCCAAGTTTTGCATCTCCATCGCGTCTTTTGGAATCTCCAAGTCGAGGTCGAGGCCGTGAAAACTGTATTTCCTATCCTACCTATTGTGATAGCTGAATTTATGAACACCTTGCACTGGAAGGAATTGTTGGCCATTAAAGCAATGGCGATAGAATTTGATCCCTCGCCGCCTATAGAAATAAGTGTCTTGAGAAAGGGGCTTTTCTTATGCAAAGTTAGGGTGAATTCTATAGGTTCAGCAGTGGCAGACAATTCCCCCTGGAATGTCTGGTTGTTTAAGTTTATTGTTGGAAATTTCCAGTGTGGAACGGGCCTAGAGAACTACACAAACATTTCTAGATGGTACTCATAGATTGCAAGCAAATTTGGTGATGGCAGTAATCGCAAAAATTTTGCTGTTGAACAGTCTCTGACTGATTGGCTGCAAAGGGTAAAGAAGGAGCAGAAGAAGAAGAATGTTGGCCATGGCGAGAACACCATCATGCTTCCTTCTATTGGTCATGGGGTTTTATTTGTTGTATTTTCGCAGAAATTGAGACACTACAGGAACAATTACAGGTGTCGAAATCCTTTCATTTTTCTTTTCATCTTCTGAGTGTAATGTGGTATTGTCCTCAGTAATACAATCATTCATAATATTGCAAACACCATTAAGTGTTCAGAAATTTAGTTTAAGCATACCTTGGAAATTTCATCTTTTGTCTTGCACATTTTAAATATGAAATATTTCCACAAATATAATGTGTTTAATTTTCTTGGGGTGTGTATACACAAGAAGGCATTATTATGATTAAGATTTCAGGATTAATTAAAAAAGGTGGAAACCACAGCTGAAATTCCATCCGAATACCCCTATTGGCCATGAGAGATCTGGCTCACTTGCGCCATAAAGGCCCTCGGGGGAAAACCATTGACATAAGCAGTTCAACTCAACTACGTTGTAGTGACAGAGTATTTCCAATGTATCTTCTTTGTCTATGATCAATAATATATAGTGCTCAAGTGATTGCTCAGTGATTTTTCAAATGGAGTAATATACATATTATAGAACTTGTATACCAGAATGTAAGAAGAAACCTCAATAAAGCATGAATATTTGAATAGTTTACATGCCTGATAAATATTGTCCTCTAAACAACTAGGTAGTTATAAGTAACATGTTTTAAAACATCAAAGCAAGTCCAATTCGCTAGCGTAGAAGCTAGACGGGAGTAGATATAGATACGAGCCGTGCAACTTTTAGCGCATAACTAAAAAAATAATTGCATCATAAATTGAGCACAAAACCAACAACCAAATGCTACCAAAATGTTTCAAGGATGATGAATCTTTGTAATGATTTTTATGGTTATCAAATTGAAAATTGTAATTGGAAAAATGTACTTTTTCTTTTGAAATATGAATAGATAATGTAAGGATTGATAATTAATATTTACCTTTGGAATATGAATAGAAAATATAAGGATTGTTTAATGATATTTACTTGCGATGTGTTGCAGGTTAAGAATCACGAGATCTTCAAAAATCATGACAATTTACAAATTTTCATTTGTAGAACCGTTGCTGGCTTCTTCATCTAAAAAATCACTCTACAAGTCCCTAGAGGGCATGGCTGTCAAAATCACTCCACAAGTTTCTGGAGGGCATGCCAATTCTCTGCGCTCCACAAGTTTCTAGAGGCCATGCCAATTCTCTACGCTATGGAGCTGCAAGTTTAGATAAAAATAGTATTAAATGTAAGCTCAACTATTGCAGAGAACACTGGGTTAACATGAGCATGCTACGACAATTGCTTATTGCTTAGATCTAGTTAAAGAACCAACACACTAGAGAACAGTGGGCTAACATGAGCATGCTATGATAATTGCTTAGATTTGGTTGAAGAACCAACACCAGCAGATGACCAATCTAAAGAACAATGTGTTTTCGATATATTGAAGAGGGGCGAGAGGAATTAAGAGGAGGTGGGAAGATATTGCATGGAACGAAGAGAGGACAGGAGATAGAAGAGTTGACAAGTGGCAAGAAGAAGCTGCAGGTGGCGTGTTGTTGGAAGTGGCGGCTTTGGATATTGAACAATGCGTTTTAGTTTTAAAAACTTTGCATAAAATAGTTTACTTGTCCCAACCTTCCTAGTTTGCATAAAATAACTTGCTCGCTCACACATTTGTTTTGAAAAACTTATGATAAAATAACTTGCCCTCACTGAAATAACATCAGGGCACATGAGGCCGGCAATAAGAGGTCCAAACAAAAACATTGGATAAAAATTTGTTGAGTAGAACATTTTATTTAAAACATTGGTTTAAACCTGAAATGTACCGAATATATTAATCGGTCAAAGTGATTTAATAGCTGGTCAACTGCTGGAGCAAATGTTATAGTCCCTGCTATGCCGGAGGCAGGGACTAATAAAAAAATAAACTCTCAAATCTAAAATCACTAGGAACACTAACATTTTCATTCTTTTATATCAAGTTACATTTTTTTGTTTAAGAAACCGCAGACTTTACAGATAATATTCTTATAACCAATATCTTAAAATAAACATGAAAAAGAGGTGTTTTCTATAATTTAACCTTCAAAATATCACATTTTTAAAACTATATCTTCAAAAATAAAAATTAAAATAAAAAAAATAAAAATAAAAAATTAAAAATTAACTATTAATATAGAGAATATCAAGTATAAGAAAATCGCATATCTTTCAGATTACAATTACTATTATTTATTTTATTAAAGATACGATCAAACAAAAGGTCCAAAATAAATTTAACAATATAATTTTAAAATAAAATGTAACTTTAAATGAATTTTATTATTAAAACATAAATGGGTGGAGGAAATTTCATTGTAGGTTTGTTTTTTATTTTTTTTGTCCGTAGTTTTTAAATTTGTTATTAATTCATTTTTTAAAATTGTATTTTAATTTTATTTTAAAATTAAATAATTAAATGTTTATAAGGATAGGTTAAATTTTTTTAATGTATTTTAAATAAAGAAATATTTATTATTTATTATTATTTCTTATATATAGTTTTCTAATTAAATTTTTAATTTAATATAAATGTTATGCTTTTTTATCTATTTAAAATAGTGTAAACATATGTTCTCACTCTTGGGATAGGTAATATAGAAAACTATAGTAGTGATATTTACTTGTCAAATAGAAAATCATACACTAGTTGCATTCACTTGTCACATGTCTTATGTTTTATTAGAGGGGAGCCAACAACACAAAATGTAAACTATTTAAAAGTTTGTATTAATATTTAAACTTTAAATATTTCCTCATGAATTCATATTTTTATGCGAGTGAATTGTTCTGTTCAATATAATTTGACTAAATACAAGTTCTATATATATTTTTTATCGAATAAATATTCTTAATAAAAAATCATTCTAAAACTTAGTTTATTAGTAAAGTGTCAACCATTTTAGACTATATGCATTCATATCACTAAATTTTCTTTTAATTATTTAATATTCAATATTTATGAATATTTTCATTACATTCATAATATATCAAATAATTATTGGGAAAAATAAATCAACAAATAATAAAATTTTTATATATTTACTTAACTCATATCCATTAAGTCTGAGAAATTAAAAAATTCATGCCGAAAACAACATGTGCTAAAAATGAGACCATGTGTTCTTATTCATAATATATTGAAGTTGATTATTATTTATAATATTTCTACATATTATATTTTATTATTATAGTCTAAAATATCAAATCTATGTTGTTTCTTTTCTTAATATATTTTTGAAGGTTGATGATTGCTTTTTTTTTTTTTGGGAACTTTTACATATTACTTTTTATTATTATAGCCTTTTTCTTTTATATGACAACCCACAATTTTTCTTTCTTTGCAGTGTTTTAGCATTACAATTATGTTGCATATCTCATCCTTATTGGGTTGTTATCATGCACAAAATTTCTTTCAATGTAAAACTATCAACTCTTTTTATTGGGAGTAGAATGAGCTTAATTCCCCCCTTTGGTACATGTTCTACAATAAAGTGAGATATTTTTTCATGAAATACACATCTTGGGGAACCTTGTTGGGCACTTCTTCTCATCCCAAAGACGGTACCCACGCTAAACTAGTTTGTACATAAGATTGAGGCTTTGTCAATACAAGGCTCTAGTTTGTTACAACAATATACTCATTAAGAGCTTGACGTGTCACTTGTGGGGATTGACACAAGTTGGGAGGATAATACTCTGAATTGGTCGGCCTATACCTAATTAACTTGTAAAAATGCATATATTCAGGAAAAGAATAAATTATTATTATTATTAAAGTGAAATATAACAGTACACATGGTTTCTAAAACCATGTCTTTTACAACATTGTGAAAAACATGGACCCAATACAAGCCCTCTATCTCTTCGCGATCCCACTTTGTTGTGAATTTTATCGAAGCCCATTTTAATAAATAATGAGTTACATGATGTGAATGTATGTTTTAAATTTCTAGGAAGTTGCAAGTGTGCCATACACGCATGACATAGGTTAGTGTTACAAAAATGCATAGTGAGTGTAGTAGATGAGCAAGGCACAAATGAGTGCTTCATAGAGAATGTGAAATAGATGAGAGTAACATAAATACACTATCCACATATGTGCACAACAAAGATGAGTGCAACATAATTTGAAGCATGGATGACATAGAAATGTGTGATGAAATGTTTAGGTGTGGAAATTGCACGCACACAACATGTAGAAGAAAAGAATGTGTGTGAGACTGACATCATTAAGACCACATAAGATTGTGATAGGAGGCATACATGGAGAGAGCATGCAACAAGATGGACAACCAATTGTCTGTCTAAAACATAAATTCTATGGTTAGATGTAACACTTTATAAATCTTTTAAAGCAATGTATCTCACTATGGAAATTGTAAACAAACAAGCTTAAGAGTTATTATGAAAAGGCCAAGGCAACATAGATATGAATTTTTGAAGGAAGATGAAAGGCCACAATAAAAGATGAAGTCACAAGAACACATCCAAAACATTCTTGAAAGAAATGAAGAGACACATTGGACACAAAGAGATGTTGAAGGAAGGTCAAGGTTTTAGAGAAGATTGATAGCCAATGAGTAAAAATTTTAAATAGGAGTATTGTCATAGAGTTTGGTTAGCCAAACATTCTCATTTTGAAGATTTATATTTATAAAGAATCAATTGAAAGCTATATAATGGTGTGTTGGGGTGAAAACAATAATTTGTGCATATATATTGCCTTGTGTTAATGAAAATTAGTGTACTTATTCCCCAATCACTAAGAATTTGGATATTATGTTGTTTGAGTGTTGTATGGCCATCTAAGTTCATGTAGCATATTTATGTTCTAATATGTGTGTTGCAAATCATTGTTCAAAAGTATATAGAGTTTGAGGTATTGATAAATTGCGCTGATTGTACTCATGATGTGTCATTTGGTGTTAGAGAAAGGTTTAGAAGCTTTGTGAAAGAGAACAAAGTGAGAGAAAGGATTAAAGAAAATCTCTAGATGTTTTAAGTGAGGAGTTGACAAAAATGGCAAGGATAGATAGAATGAAAATCATGAGTAAAGAACTATAGAACATCCAACAAGTTATAGAGGTCAAAATAAGTGGTTCAAAACCAAGAGAGGAATAAGAAGGTGAAGTTGAAGATTGAGATGTTACAAGATATTTGATGAGATTTTGAAGAATAAAAGAAATGTGAAGGTTTTGGTTTGTTGTGATGATAGAACTTGAAGTTATGATTATTAATAGATTCATTAAGTAAGAAGGAGCACTATTTTAAATTTGAGACAATCAAGGCCTACGAAGGACACAATTTGCTAGTACCAATTTTAAGGGACAAATTGAAATTTGGTGAGATTTTGTGTAGCACAAGAAAATTTGAAAGGGTAAAGTGAATTTTTAGAACTAGAGTAAGATGGTGACAAAGCTTTGAGAATTATTTTTCTTGTAAATTACAAGTATGTTTGTATATATTATCACAAAATATTAGATAGAAAGAGAAATTTATATGAATAGACAAAATATTTTTACAATATTTCCATAAGTGCTAGACATGAAAAGGATGAAGATCAACAAATATCAAGGTATGTGAATGGTTTGAAGTTTGTTTATTTAGGGTTAAATGAGTATGCATAAGATGCACTTCGTTGAAGAAGGATATCAATTAGTGTTGAAGGTACATAAGAAGTTAGTGTGCAAGTAAAATAAGGGGAATTTTGTTAGAGGAATAGATAGTTGTTGCATTAGAGGTCACAATTCCACACAAATGGTGGAAAATGCACGCTATGATAAGACAAAGAATACATAAGAACAATGAACCAAGGAGAGGCTAGGTTAGGCTTGGCTACAAAGATTGCAAAGGGTGTGGAAGATTCATGGTGGTTACATATGACAAATATACTATTATTATATTTGTGGAGATGATGGCCACAAGTCATTCAAATTTCCATGAAGAGAGGGTGCATGTAGGAATAGGCAAAGGACTCAATTAGTGTAAGGAGAAGCATTAAAAGATAGGAAAAACATTAGAACAATAGTATAACAAGGATAAAATATGATGATGCACAAAAGAATGATCGTACATAGATGCAAAAGCTTTGAATGCGAGATGAAGATATATACTCAAGAAAGAACATCTCTAGTGCAAAATGGATCTATGGAGATATGCATTGACAACTCTGATATTGAATCTAGGAGTAGAAAAAATATGGCCATTGTCAAGAATCATGGTAGAGAATATAGGCTTAATGTGATAGAAGAATCCACAATTGTATAACATATTTTGTTTTCATTGTGGATGCAAGGTGATTTATACCAATCAATACAAAACCTAATTTAATATTGGTTAAGGACATGTTTCATGTGATGGTGTTCCCATTAATTCCTGCCATTTGTAGTTAGAATACCATGGTAAATTCAATAGAAGAACAACACCTACATCATTACAAAGGATGGGGAGAGACTCTAATTTCTATTGATGAATGGATAAGATACCAAAGAGGTGTTATTATTGTCATTGAAATTCTTATCTGTGATCATGAAGGAAACAAATGAGTGTCATACAATTATGGTAAAGAAAGTGATAGACCATAATGAAGAGTGTGTCATCTTCCAAGGAGGACAATATCCCTATAGAGGTGAAGAGACCATAAGAGAAGTATAGTGGCATAGAACATGATGACATTCTATAGGTTAATTTCAGAAAGGAAGATTTCACATTAGATTGATATGATTCTAGGTGTGGCATTGCCAATTCAAGAACCAACAAGACAAGTTCATTTGAAAGCACAAAAATTAATTGATGGATGGGTGAAGTATTGTTGTTGAAGGACTTGTTTATAGAGAGTGTGAGCCCTAAATGGTAATAATGGTGATAATGCCAAAACGAAATGGATGAAATGGTGGCAAGTATTAGAGTGGTCATAATTAGTTGTATTCACTTTCATTTTCTAAAAACACATCTTTCACAACTTTATAATTTAAACATGGACCAAATACAAATATTTTATATTTATCAGAAATCACACTTAATTGTGAACTTTCTTAGAGCCTATTTTAATAAATAATGAGTTATGTTTCTCATTGCACTAGATCAAGTACTTGACTGCTTTGAGCTTCATCCAAGAGGTATCAAGTCTATTTCCTTCATTTTCCTCCCTTTTTGTGTGCCTAATTCAATATCCTTACTAGGTTAGGAATTGTAATTGGTTTCATGGGTTTACACTAAATACCATTTGTGAAATGTAGGGAAATGGTCATAGGATTCCCCACAAAAATTCTTTGGAAAGAAAATGAGTTATGTGATGTAGAGGTATCTTGGATATTGTTGAGTCCACAAGCATACCAGACAAACATGGCATAGGTTAGCACAACATACAGAAGCAATGAATGCAAGACATGATGAGTAAGGCACAAATGAATGCATCATAGATGAGCCTAACATAGAGTTAAATGCAACATGAGTTGAAGCATGGGTGTCAAAAAATTGTATTATGTAGTTCATCTATGGACATGACAAGCATATAACATGAATAACGAAATGGTCTATGAGATGATAACATCCTCAATAGTGCATAATATTGTGACAGATATGAGTGTAATGACAATCATTCACAAAGAGTGCACATGATAATATGGGAAAAAAATCACCTATCTAAAACATCAGTTCTACATTTGAAGACATTGTACTTACTCTAGAAATCTCTCATAAGAATATCTTTCACTACTGAAATTGGAAGCAAAAAAAGATTAAGAGTGATTATGGAAAGTGAAATGACAATGCCAATATGACAGTTTCAAAGGCAAGATGAAGGTTGTAGTGAAAGTTGAAGTGACGAGAAAATACCTAGAGAATTCTTCAAAAAGTTGAAAAGTCAAATTGGACACAAACAAATGTTGTATGAATATCAATGTGTTAAAGAAATTAGAGAGTCATACAAGTGAAAATAAAACACATGAGTGTTATCATTGAGTCAGGTTAGCCAACCAATCTTCAATTTTGGATGTTTATGGTTGTAGATTAAAAATCAAGAGTTAGAGTGTTGCATTGAGGTGTAGAATCTCATTTGTACGTGGAATTTCCTATGTTAATGAGGATTAGTAGACTTAGACCCCTATAATTGTGAATATGGATTTGATATCTGAGTATCTTATGGTCATCTAGATTCTTGTAGCATATATGTGTTCCACTATGTGTTGCAATTTGTCATGCACAAGTTTGTGGAGTTTGAGGTATTGATGAATTGGGTCCTTTGCACCCATGTTGCACCATTTGGTGTTAAGGAAAGGTTTAAAATCTCAATGAGAGAAAACTAAATGAGAGGAAGGCTCAAACAAGACCATGGAGATGTTGTAAGTGAGAGCTAGAAAATATGGCAAGGAAAGGCAAAAGGATATTCATGAATGCAAAATCATAGGCACTATGAAGAAGAACTGGAGAATATGTAGCAAGTTAGAGAAGTTGAAGTGAGCATATAAGATCTAAGAGAGGAACTAAATGGTAAATTCATAGATAGCGATGTTGCAATAAGGTTGATTAAATTTCTAAAGAACAAAGTGGTGTAAAAGTTACAGTTTATTATGATGAAAGAACTTAAAGGTAGAAATATTAATAAATTGGTTAAGTGAGATGAAGTGTTATTCTAAATAAGTTATTAGAGATTCCAACCCAAACAAATGCAAAGTTTTTAGCTAATCAAAACCTAAGCAAAGATAAAATTAGAGTAGAATCTTTTGGAGAATCAAAACCCAAACATAATAAAAATTGTGTTTTCGAGAAAACATTTCATCATAAGTGAAAACGGAAAAATTTAAAAGGAGTGTCAAAAATAAATAAATAAATAAAGGGGGAGTGGTAAAAAATTAGACATTCTTTTAGGGTGTGTGGAGGTCTCAAAACACCTCGATAAGGTGGATGGCATAGAGTGAAAATGGCATATGTGTGTTTCTCATGAAATTGTGCGTGTATTACCACTATCAAATGACATGCATAAAGGTACATGATCACATTATCATGAGCAAGAGTTGCATTTATAGGCATGTCATTTTTGGAGAGAGATTCATAAGCAACCAAATCATTGTCTTTTTTCCCTTGAAAAATAAATAAATAATCATATATTATATTTGAGATGAAGAGAAATACATTTATTATATGCATATAACATGATGAGAGAAATCAAAACCATTCCCATATACTTCACTATGTAGATCCTAAAACTGAGGATGATACATCCTCAGGTACATATCAAAATAGAGTCGTTTGATTTGACATAAAAAAATATTACAAATAATTAGTCTATCCGCAGACTTTAAAATTTACCATTATAGAGTAATAAAAGCTAGAAATGCATATATATGAGGATACTTAACAATAACTAAGATCTATAGGGGCATGAGACTCCTCAAAAACAACAAAAAGTAGGTCAGTCATCATCCTAGAAAGTTAGAGATGAAAATTTCTCCTTAGTAAAATAAAGGATGGAAGTTTTCCCATATGGAAAAACCATCCTTAGTTTCCTTCCAAAAATAAGGTCCGACTAGCAACTGTAGTACTTTTTAGAGAGAATCAACTTTATAATTAAATTCTCTAAAAATGAGAGTGAAAGGAATTGTATAGAAAGAAACTGAATAACTTTTTACCTCTCCAAATAGACGATTCAATGTAACAACCATTTTGGTTGCCCGATCATGTAAATGTTTTCATGGGAAATTGTAACTAATTGTGATAATATGAAAATGGCTAGACTAAGAGAGAGGACACAAATTTAGAGTTTGGGAGGATATGCTATTTTAAAATGGCTTGGGGAAATTAACAAACTTTGAATGCTACAATTTATCTCCACCTACATCCCTGTTGCATAAAACAAAAGTTGTACAAGCATTAAAATTGGCATATTAGTGCTTGAGAAAAGGATAAGCTAGACTTGTGGGATAGTGGCGTTGGTCAACATGCAAAACGAAATCAGGGAAGACATTCAAGGGAGAGGGACACTCTCGCAAGAGGTAACTCAACATAGATGAAAAGAGAAGAGGGACAAAGTGGAAAAAGGAAAAAGTGTAGGCAAGTTGAGGAGCAGGCGAGAAGATTAAAGCATGATGGTTGCACTGAAACAAGATAGATTGCACATCAACAGTGCATGGGAAGTTGTGGTGATTGAGAAGGTAGAGCAATAATGGACATTGGAATCCTACCTCGTAGGTAGAAACACTAGGCACTCTGGTACTTCTTTCGGTGTTCTCATAGGTGGAGACCTTCAAGATGGACTTTGGATTCCCATGAAAGCTTTTAGGTCGAGGCATGGTGTGCCTTAGATTCCTGCCAAATTGCAAGTGGAGGCATTGTGGGCTTTGAATTCCTGTAGTGTAAATCGTGTGGAAAGCCTGTGGACTCTAGATTCATGCAGTGAGTGTTGGGTGGAGCAATGTGCACTTAAGAATTTGTGAAATCTATTAGGTGGAGGTATGGTGTGATATGGATTCATGCCAGATTGCGGGTGAAGGAATTGTGGGCTCTAGATTCCTATAATGTAAATCAGGTGGAGACATTGTGGGCTTTATATTCCTGTAGTGATTGTTGGATGGAGCATTGTGTGCTTTGAATTATAAAAAATGATTGTTTAGGTGGAGACACTATGCTCTTTATATTCTTGGTTGTCAGGTGGAGGTGTTGAGTGCTTTGGATTCTCATATGTTGTGACTTGACTGGTGTGAAATTACCTTGAGCACTTCACTCCCCAAGCTCTAAATCTAGCTCGAGGGTGGTTAAATTTAAGAAAGGATAGCTGCCATTTGGCCTATGGTTGGGAGGAGATTTGAATTCCCTCTCTCAGTTGCCAGTCATATAGTTATTAAGATAAGTTACTTACTTGTATCTTGTACATGTTGGTTCAATATTAATGATAAATAATGGTATTACATGATAATGGGTGTATTGACACTATCAATGAGAATATGTATTGTTGTGTGTTGCAATGTGATGGTTGTGAAGGATTTCCATGGTTGTAATGGACTTATAGATCCCATTGATGTTGATATACTCTTGAATAACAAAATTACTTACATTATTATGTTGATTGTTTGACATGAGAAACTCATTATGGTTGTGTGTGGTTTCCATTATATGATATGCATGAATATTTGGAAAGTTATTGTGTAAAGATTGTTGAAGGCTTGTGATCAATATTGTGTGTGAATTCCTTAGAAATTCCATTGAAATATTGTGGTATGTGCTTAAATCCTTGGGTTGTATGTTATACTGGAGGAATCTTTGTGTCTTAGAGATAACAAGCTTTGTTGTGGAAGAATCGCATATGGTATGTTAAAAGACAGTATGAAGTTTCTACCATGTATAATGGGTTGTTTCCTTTCATTGCTGGTTACAATCCAATACTAAGATCTTGCATCACATATATTAGAAATGACTATGTAAGGTCGTTAAAGTCCTCAAGACTTCAAATTTGGGTTCGCAAAGATCAGGCATGTAATCAAGGTCAATAGAGCCTTGATAATTGTTAAATGAAGAACCATAAAGCTACGAAGGAACTGATTTAGCAAAGTGTTGGATGAGAAATTTCCTGGAATCCATTGTAGATTAGTCATTTCATGTCGCAACAGGGATTCCAAGATTTATTTGTCAATGGGGCACAGTTGATAGAGGGCGTAGTATGGGGAAATGCTCATCAACTACCATTGGAATCGTTGTAGTATTGCAGAGGTGTGATGATGGGTAGTTTCTAATTAGGTGCATTGGTGTTGTTAATGGAGGATATGACAGAAATCCCTCTCTGTCCTTAAACAAGAAAAACATTGCTGCATAAAGGTTTGGGACTCAGTGGCACCCTTGACTTAAGTTGAGGTGACATATGCCATGTGGGACATGGATGTTGTGTACTTGTGAAGTGACAAAGCTACTGATGTGGCATGCTGACAAAGTGACATGTGGCATGAAGATATGGCCTTTTGGTGGACCAAGAGGCTATATTTTGGGTGACACATGGCACCTTCATGGAATTCCATGTGATATGATGATGTCACCTTGATGTCAACAGTGACGAATAAACAAGTTACATGGATGTTAGGCTGATGTGTCACTAAGAAGACACGTGGCTATGGCTTGTGGTGCCACTTGGCTTGGGGATTTCCATCTAGTACTGATGTGGTGATACACATGGATGGGGGCCACATTATCGTGGTTCTTAGGACCATGGAGGGAAATTAGTGGTGTCGTTTCATATCGGATTGCAAAGTCAACATAATCTGTAGATAGATGGAAGGAGCGGGACAAATATTATCTCCATTACCTAACAAAAATATTATACAATGCATTGTGCAGTTTAGGGTTGTGTACACTAAGAGGTAAGGGTGGAGTTTGATGGGAGAACTAAACAAGGATCCTCACTATTGGCGAATGTGAATAAGTCCATCGCAACAAGTCTTTTGGAGTAGAATGTTCTTATAGGTTGGAGTAGTGGTGATATGGTGTTGTGGTGTTATGACATGACGGGCGCCATTGTTAAATTTTATGTGAGGTGGTCATACCACATGGGTTCCATGTGGTTGATCCTTGCTGATGTAGCAAGGTTAATGGACCCAAACTTTAAATGGGCATAACTTTTAATTTGGGCACTGAATTGAGGTAAAATTTAAATCGTTGTAAAGCTCTCAACTAGTTGAACGTGATGGTATTATTCAAAGTTGATTCCACTTTGGAGAAAGGAGAAATTTTGTAACCCCATTTCCATGATGAGTTAATGGAGGTTGGGTTAGTTAAAAGTAACTCCTCCCATTCAGTCGAGATTAGTTTAAGGGGGTGGGAGGGAACGTTGTAGAGTGGTATTAGAGCACCTAGGTTCAACACTTAGATTAAATGATCTTAGGAGGATAACTTATAGAGATTTGTTACACAGTGTAGTAATTTCTAGTGATTTTCTTACTGTGTGCGATGTGTGTTGCTTGTATAATTTTGATTTTGAATTGCATACTAGCTAGAAATATAGTATTTCAAATATCCCCATAGTCATATGCTTAGGAGATATTTTCCAAGGTGATAATGAGAATGTTTTACATGTATTGCAGATTGGCTAATAATTAAGTGCATATGACAACACATAAGAAGACACCAGGGATGAGCAACACAATGATGATAAATTTCAATATTGTCAAGAAGAGGAGTCAGTTGGAAAGAGGATAGAGGAAGACTCCCTTGACTGGATGAACACTCTTAGAAGCATAAGAGTGGAGATGAGGACTATAAGGATGACAATGAAAGGATTTCGAGGGCTTAAGAACAAGAAGCAAAAGTAAATGTAGTCATATTGTGGAGCCTTTCAGAATTGCAAAGGAAGAGGCAACATGATCTAGGTGCTAGCCATTCGGGAAGGGAAAAAACCAAGAAAATCCCATCGGGACTTAGAAAGCATGAATTTAAGGTCGATGGTGCAGAAGGAAACAAATCTAAGAAAAGGTATAGGTAGGCAAGTGAGATACAATGAGAGGTGGAACTTCACTAAGTACTCTAGAAAGGAGGTCAGGTAGTCATAAGCAATTGCCTAGTGCTTCAACTAAAATATATTACCGATAGAGAAAGAAAGGAAAGGACTTCATGCTATAAGAATTTAAGAGGGAAAAACCTCTTACATTTGATGGAGAGGTGAAGAAGGTTGAGAAGAAGAGGCATGGCTACTAGGGATGAAGAAGTATTTCAAGGTGCATGATTACTTGGAGAACATGAAGGAAAGTCACCATTTTTAGTCTAAAGGGTAAGGATGATATTTGGTGGGAATATTTGAGGAACATAAAATGTATTAGAGAAATAGTTGTCCGAGACGAGATTTGAGAGATATTAGGGAAAAGTATTTATCTCAAGGATATTATGACAACAACACCAAGAAATTCTATTAGCACAAGCTGAGGAAGCTTACAACATATGAATATACAACTAGACTTTTGGAGTTGTTGAGATATTTACTTTACATTAATGATGAGAAGATAAATATCGACACATATATCAATGGACTGCTTCAAGAATTCAGGGACAAAATATAATTCAATGAGCCTAAAGCATTGGAGGATGTGATCAGGAAAATGAAGTATTGCTACGAGAAACCAAAGCATACACCTAAGTTCAGGGATGATTGGAAAGAGAGGGGAAAACCCATTTTTAAATGGAAAGGACTAAAGTCTGTGAGAGAAAAAGTGAAGTTTTCCACTTTCACCAAGGATGGTTGTCAGCAAAAAAACACTACTTCTAATCGGAAACGATTCACTAAGCTTATCATACTTGAAGCTAAGAGGTTCAGAGGAGGAGCTATTTAGTGTTAGATATGTGGGGAGAACCATCACCAGAGAGACTATCCTTAGCAACATGAGAATGGTCCAAGGATGTACAATGTGCAAGAAGTGAAGATCGTGAAGGATTTGACTTAGAGTGTGCCACATATTTATGTTGTGTTGGACAACAAGCAGGTTGATCACCAAGCATCTATCATCGATATGGAAGATATGATTCATAACCAGTCAATTTCAATTTTGATAGACCTATGTTCTAATTTTAGTTATGCTAGCCGCTAGATTTCATAGAGATGTGCATTATAGAGCTCAACCCATGACAATTTTTGGCTAGTCTAGTTGGCCATGTGGACTAAGAAACATTTTGAACATGTGGTGAAATCATGCCCATTCATGATGGATGGCATGCCCATGAATGCAAATCTAAACCTATTATCATTGGGCTCGTATGATGTGTTTGTCAAGATGGACTAGATAATGGCCCAAAAACCAGGTTAATTGCTACAACAAGTCAATAGTCTGTCTCAATGAGGAAAAGAAAAATAAATTATTGCAAGGGAAAAATAAAACCTGTGACAATTCAACAAATCGCTATGTTTCAATTGAAGAGGTGCAACCAAAATGGATGTGAATTGTACGTTGTTTAAGTAACCAAAAAATTAGAGGTCGATAAAGATAGAATGGAAGAACACCCATTAATAAAACAATTAGGTGATGTTTTCCCCAAAGAGATCCTAAGACTTCTACCAGGAAGGGAAATTGACTTTTCATTTGAACTATTTCCAAGATCGGTGCCAGTATAAAAAGCTCCATACTGAATGAGTACACTAGAGTTGGTAGAGATGAAATTACAAGTAAAAGTAATGTTCGGCAGAGGATATGTCAAACCCAATGTATCGCCCTAGGGAGCACTTGTATTATTTGTGAATGATGGCACATTAAGGCTATGAATGAACTATATAAAGCTGGATAAGGCCACAATCAAGAACCGATATCCTCTGTCAAGGATTGAAGATCTATTTGACCAACTCAGAGGTGTTGTAGTGTTCTCAAAGATTAACCTGAAATCTAGCTACCATCAAGCGCTCACCAAAGATGAACATGTTCATAAAATGGAATTTAGAACTAGGTATGAGCACTATGTATTTTTGGTTGTGCTATTTGGACTCACAAACACCCCAACAACATTTATGTGTTTAATGAATAATGTCCTCAGTTCATATTTGGACAATTTTTTACTAGTTTTTATAGATGACATCTTGGTTTATTCTAAAACAAAAGAAGAGCATGAAAACTATTTAGTATCAATATTGCAATTGTTGCGAGAGAAAAACTCTATTCCAAACTTAGCAAGTGTGAATTCTACCAATCTCAAGTTTAGTATTTGGGACACGTTGTCTCCAAAGGAGTAGCAGTGGATCAAGAAAAGATCAAAGTCATCATGGACTAGCCCACTCCTCAGAATGTGGCAGAAGTAAAATCCTTCATGGGATTGGTCGATTATTACTAGAGGTTCATCCAAAATTTCTCAAAGTTTGGGTATCTAATCATAGTGTTGCAAAGAAAAGGAATTAAATTCTAGTGGACATAAAAATGTGAAGCCATCTTTGAGCAATTAAAATACTTTTTCACACATGCACCAATATTGAGGATAACAGACCTAGAAAAGGATTTTATGGTGTGCATCGATGCCTGCAAGGGCGAGAAAGATGACATCCTAATGCAGGAAGGACAAGTGATATGTTATGAATCAAGAAAGTTGAATGAGCATGAACACAATTATTTCACCCATTATTTGGAATTGGAAATAATAGTGCATGCTCTGAAAATGTGGAGGCATTACCTCCTTGGAAGAAGTTTTATCATGTTGTTAGATCATGGAGGACTGAGGTATCTATTTGATTAACCCAAGTTGAATGTGAGACAGGAAAGGTGGCTAACCTTAGTTAGTGAGTTCGATTTTGGAATCAAGTACATCAAAGGCAAGGAAAACAAGGTAATTGATGCACACAGTAGAAGGCTATAGGTTCTTGTGAATTGGCATCCAAGAGAAGATTAAGAAAATAGTATAGTAGGATGAACGTTACCAACAAGTAAAAGAGTGTTTGCAACAAGAACCAGAAGGAATACTGAGCAAGAATTTACTCACAAATGATGGTTTGCTGAAATTTAAAGGTGGGTGTATTGGATGAATTTCATAAAAGACCATATTCCAGTCATTTGAGTTATCAACAGATGATACTAAGTCATGAAAAAGACATTTTATTGGCTAGGAATGAAAAATGACGTGGCTGTATATATTGCTAGGTTCTTGGGATTCTAGCAAGTGAAAGTAAGTGTATGCACCCAACAATATTTCTATAGCAAATCCCTATTCCTAAGTGGAAGTGGGAAGTCATGTCAATGGACTTTATTACTAGACTTCCAAGAACATCTAGGAAACATGATGCCATAATGGTGGTGGTAGACAAGTTGAGAAAGGTAGCTCATTCTGTAGCTATTAAATCCATTGATAATGCAAGTGATATTGCTCATATTTTTATAAAAAAAATAGTGATATTTCATGGTGTACCCAAGACGATCATCTCAAATAGGGATGCTAAGTTCACCTCTAAGTTTTGGAAGGAATTGTTTTCTAATTTTTGGACAAAGTTAGCCTTCAACACAATGTACCATCCTCAAATAGATGGGCAAATTGAAAAAGTTAACTAGGCATTGGATAACATGCTAAGGATGTCTATCATGCATCAACCAACTAGGTGGGAAGAGTTTCTACCTTTGGTAGAGTTTTCCTACAACAATGGTTACCAAGAACCATTGAAGGTGAGTCCATTTGAGACTTTGTGTGGTAGAAAATGCAACACATCTATCAATTGGAATGATCCAGTGAATAAAGTGCATGTTGGGCCCAATATGCTTAAGGAAATGAAACATGAAGTGATTTCTATTAGGAAGCAATTGAAGATAACTCAAGGCAGACAAAAGATCTATGCAGATCACTAGAGAATGCATGAATAATTTCAAGTGGGGGAACATGCTTACCTCTACATTAGACCAAGGAAGAGTTCACTAAAAATTGTGTCTTGTGCAAAGCTAGGACCCAAATATTGCGGACCATTTTAGATCATGGAAAGAATGGGACTAGTGGCCTACAGTTTCACCTTGCCACCCATAATGAAGGCACATGATGTATTCCATATCTCTTTTCTTAAATTTTATGTACATGATTCTAATCATGTTGTTAATTGGTCTGTAATATAAGTGGAATTCAACAAAGAATTCCAACTAGAGCCAATGTGCATTCTAGATCGAAGATAGATCACACTCTGAAATTCAATAATTGAGTAGGTCAATGTGCATTGGAGGCACTTTGGACCAGATGAGGCCACTTGGGAGATGGTTGAGCAAATGAGGGTATCATCCCCATTTTTGTTTGATGTGTAAGCAAATGTAAAGAGAGTTGTTTATATATAAGCTCACTGTGAATTTTGTGGTTGAAATAGAGAATAATTGAATTGTGTTTGGGTATAGAACACGAAGGATAATGTTCCTCTAAGGGGGTGGGGTCTATCACAGCCCCTTTTGGTTTCTTCCTCATGTAAATATTTGATGGGTTTAATTGTGATAATTTGAAAATGACTATATTGAGAGAGAGGACACATATTTAGAGCTTGAGAGGAGAAGTTTCTTGGGAATGGCTTGGGGAAATAACTAAAATTTGAATGCTACAATTTATCTCCACTTGTATCCCTGCTACATAAAACAAAAGTTGTATAAGCATTATAATTGGTGTATGGGTGCCTGAGAAAAGGACGAGCCAATCCTGTGGTGTTGTGGCACTGGTAAACATGCAAGACGAAATCAAGGAAGACATTCAGGGGATAGGGGACACTCTTGCAAGAGGTAACTCAACATAAACAAGAAAAGAAGAGGCATAAAGTGGAAAAAGGAAAAATCATAGGCACACTGAGGAGTGCACGAGAAGAACAAAGCATGATGGTTCTACTACAACAAGAGATATTTCACATCGACAGTGTGTGGGAAGTTGTGGCAATTAAGAAGGTAGAGAAATAGTGGACTATGGACTCCTTCTTAACAAGTTGAGACAATAGACACTCTAAGACTTCTCTTGGTGTTCTCATAGGTGGAGACCTTGAAGGTGGACTCTGGATTCCCATGAAAGATATCAGGTGGAGGGATGGTGTGCTCTGGATTTTTGTCGGATTGCAGGTGTAGGCAGTGTGGGATCTAGATCCTTGTAGTGTAAATTGGGTGGAGACATCGTGGGCTTTAGATTCCTGTAGTGATTATTAGGCGGAGCACTATGTTCTCTGGATTCTCGTGAAATCTATCAGGTGGAGGCATGGTGTGCTATGGATTCCTGTTGGATTACAAGTGGAGACACTATGGGATTTGGATTCCTATAGTGTAAATCAGGTGTAGACATCGTGGGCTCTGGATTCCACTAGTGATTGTTGGGTTTAACATTGTGTGCTTTGGATTCTCGAAAGCTATTGTTTGGGTGGAGACAATGTGCTCCTTGGTTTTCTGGATATTAGGTGGAGGCATTAAGTAATCTGGATTCTCATGTGTGACTTTCCTGGTGTAAAATTCCCTTGAGCACTTCACTCCTCCGGGGTGGTTAACTACAAGAAAGGATAGTAGTGCAGTTATCCTATCATTGGGAGGAGAGTTGAAGTGCTTCTCTTAGTTGCTAGTCATCTTGCTATTAAGATAAGTTGCTCGATTATATTATACATTGTTAGGACTCCATATTGTCTATTTTTGACCTCATATTTTGTTATGATGTTACCCTTTTTAGCCCATAAGTAGAAACCCTTGATATCATTTTGACCTCATCATTCCAAGGTATGAAGTAACTCTCCTCATTCCAAGGTATGAAGTAACTCTCCTCATTTGCTATATGTTTAATTATTCAACACATATTCATGTTATCTTTACAATTGATCTTTGGAAATTGGCTAAGTCACTGACAATTGATTGGAACTGTTCAAAGTCCACAGAATTGTAATTCACAGTTGCTGCAACACCAGAAACAGCAACTGTGCAGTTGCTGCAACACTAGAAACAACAACTAACTAAAGCAGGAAAAGTCTTAATTTGCAAAGGATGAAATAGTAATTGTCAAGCTGGGCAGTAACCGTCTGATGCTGGCAGAACTATACTTGGCCTATGATGATATAGCACAATCAGCCAAACTTAGTCGCAGATGCTGGAACACCAGGAACAACATGAAGAGCTTTAAGAAACAGTTGAGATTTACCAAATCGACAACAACAGCGGAACAACCAAGGATAGTACAAGGACCCCGAGGAGATAGACGAAGACTACCATTTTTCCAACAGCGGAAGGATCCGATTAAACAAAGGACGGCAAAGATATACATTGTTGTAACAGTATGTTGTAACAGGAATTGATTTCCTATTTTTTGTACAGAAGGATCAAACTAGATGAATAATGACAATCTATTGTAATAGATGTCTCCTCTATAAAGAGGAGACATCTACAGTTGAAAGCTAGCAAGTTATAACGAAAGTGTTGTAGTGCAGAGCGTCTGAACTTCTATTGTAATTGGACTTTTTGGCAGATGAATAAAGTACCATTCTGAGCACTTTAACTTAGTATCTATGTTCAGGGGAATCTTATGAGAGGGACAGGGCCCACCTTCTTCACAAGATTCACCCATTTCTTTCCTGTTAAGTGTGTGTGTGATTTATGTACATTTTTAGCCTTGCTTCTAATATTTCCTTTTTGCTGATACTCTGTTTCCTTGATCGATTGGCGCTGTGAGAAGTGTGTCACCGGTGATTAGGATTTTTCAGTGTGTATTGGCAACTGGTCACAGAGGAAGGTGCTGAACATCCTTATTCTGAGGACAGGGTCCTGGTCCTCTGTTACAAACAGCCATTAT
This sequence comes from Pinus taeda, assembly GCA_000404065.3. Lineage (NCBI taxonomy): Eukaryota > Viridiplantae > Streptophyta > Pinopsida > Pinales > Pinaceae > Pinus > Pinus taeda. Next base: position 112,322 of record APFE030393705.1, read on the forward strand.
CTCTTTCTGCAGATTTGTTACCATTAATTAATTTCATTTCATCTCTGCAATAGCTTATAACTGCTGTAACACAGAGTAAGGGTTTGATAGGAAGTAGATCTGTTTGTACTACAGCCTTTAATGCTTTTAGAATTAAGTGCATATAGTACGAGGTCACCTTTGAAACAATAGGACTTTCCCGAGTTGACAATTTAATGTGGTACTCAACTGTTTAATCAATAAACAATTCGAGCAGCCAACATACTCGTTGGTGCAATGTTAATGACGAATAATGTTATTACATGATAATGGGTGTATCAACACTATCAATGAGGATATGTATTCCTCTGTGTTGCAATGTGAGGGTTGTGGATTATTTACATAGTTGTAAGGGACTTGTAGGTCCTTTTGATGCTAATATACTCTTGAATAGTAGAATTATTACATGCTTATGTTGATTGTTTGACATGACTAGATGACTGTAGCTCTATGTGATTTTACATTATATGATATGTGTGAATATCTGGTACAATTGTTGTGTGGAGGTTGAAGGCCTATGGAAAATATTGTGCATTAATGCCTAACAAATTCCATTGAATTATTGTGATATGTGTGTAAATCCTTGGGTTGCATGCTATAATGGAGAAGGAGTCTGTGTGTCTTAGAGATGACAAGCTCTGTTATGGAAGAGCGACATATGGTATGTTGAATGACTATATGAATTTTCTACTATGTGTGATGGGTTACCGCCTTTTATTTATGGTTACAGTCCAATACCAATATCTTGCATCAAATACGTTGGAAATGGTTATGCTAGGCTGATGAAGTCCTCAAGAAATCAGATCTAGGTTCACATAGATTGAGCATATAATTGGATCGAATGAACCTTGGTAATTTTTAAAGGAAGAACCATAAAGCTACGAATGCATTGAATTAGCATAGCACTAGACAAGAAATTTCTCAACATCCACTATAAATTACTCATATCGCGTCACACTGAGGATTCCATCATGCCGTGAAGGTGTGGCGTTGGGTACTTTCCAATAAAGCACGTTGGTGATGTTGATGGAGGGAGCAACAAAAACCCCTCTACACCCTTAAATGGTAAAATCATTGTTGCACAAAGTTCCAAGTCCTAGTGGGACCCTTGACTTAAGTTGGGATGATGTATGCCACGTGGCACATAGATGATGTGTACTCGCGGAGTGGAAAAGTTGTCGATTTGGCATGTTGACAACATGATACATGACATGCATATATGGCCTTTTGGTGGCCAAGAGGCCATATTTAGGGTGACACATGGCACCTTCGGGGAACGTCACATGGTGGGATGACATCAACATGGCACCAAAGAAATGGGTGATGTGGAGGTTAGGATGGTGTTATTGAGATGACATGTGGCATTTGCTTGTGGTGCCACCTAGCTTGGGGATTGCCATGTGGTACTGTTGTGGTGATACACATGGATGGGGCCAGGTTACAGTGGTGGTTGGGACCATGGAAAAAATTAGTGGTGTCATTTCATAGCAGGCCACAGAGATAGACCAAAGGTTTGGGACAAATATTATCTTTGTTATCTGGCAAAAAGGTTTACAACTCACCACAAAGGTCAGGACTGAGTACTCTAAGAGGTAAGGGCACGGTCTGACAAGAGCACTAGATGGGGATTCTCACTATTGGTGGATGAGAATAAGTATGTCACAATGTAGTGTTTTGGAGTAGAATGTTCTTAGAGGTTGGAGTAGTGGCACGATGGCATTGTAAAATGTGGCAGGCACCACATTGAATCTCGTGTGAGGTGGTCATGCTACATGGGTTCCACATGGTTCATCCTTATGATATGGCAAGGTTAAGGGACCCAAAATTTAAATGGCCATAACTATTGATCCATGCACCATATCAAGGTAAGATTTATATTGGCAAAAATCTCCCAACAAGTTGAATACGATGGTACTATCCAAAGTTAATTTCACTAAATTTTTGGAAAGGAGAAATTTTGTAACCCCATTTCCATGATAAGACAATGGAGGTTAGTGAATTAAAAGTGGCACTCCCATTCAATCGAGATTGTTGAATAATGTAACAAGTGTCGATTTTCATAATTGTATTTGGCTCATGACATGATATAATTATTATTGTACTTTTCAAATGAATGAAAGAAAAAAAAAATTATAAAGGAATTTTTTTTGTTTGAAACATGGGTTTCATGCTCAAAGTATTTGGGTACTAGGTCAAAGCACCCATTGTGTTCTCTAGGGATTTTGTCTTGAGTCAAAATCATTATCATGATGCAAAATCAATCCAGTCAACAAGCATCAATTCAGCCTAGAGAGGCCCTACAAGCCCATGCAAAGGCTATTAAAGAGAAGGACTTCAACCCTTTGAATACACACACTTGGGAGTAAAATATCTTATATGATCTACGACTGGAAACAAGTGTGAAGGTCTTGGGAGATAGGTAGAAGGTCAACGAAGAAGAGAAGGACATCTTACACCTTAGATCAACTCTCTCATGCAAAGTTTTTGTGATCACTAGGGTTTCCATAGGTCTGAGAGGTGCAAAAGAGTTACAGGTCCGAAAGGTGTAGGAAAACGATAGGCCTATGAAGTGCAGGAAGACTACAATGATTGTTTGAAGGTCAAAACTCCTACTGTAAAAAAACTTCTTTTGTTGGTGGCATTATCTTGTCTTGAAAGAAATTGTTGGTGGCTAGCTTGATCTTGGTAAAGGTCTATGTTCTTGGGTCTTGGGTCTTTGAAGTCTCCTTTGAAGTTGTTTCTATAAGAAGAGAAGTTCATTTGGGTTTTCCACTTTGGAAGGGTTTTGCCTTGGATTGGAGCCTATATTTGGTGTCTCTTTCTTTTGTGTGTGATCTTCATTGTTTGACAATTATTTTGATGATAAGAACACAAGAATTCCAAAATAAGTAATAAAGAATCACAAGTAATTGGCAAGAAAAGAGAAATAAATCTAATAAGAAAACCTAATTGTTATCCTAATGATTTCTCAACATGGTATCAGAGCAAAGGGCTATGGCATAAAGGCAGCCAGAAGATCACTAAAAAGGACTTCAAGTCTAAAAATGAGGATTTTGTGCAAGGACGAGCTACCTAGAATGAATACCAAGTTTAAAATATATATTTCTAGGCTTATTTATAAGATAAAACCTCTGTAATTAAGATTGAAGTTTTGTTCTATGAGACCGAGGGCTTGAAGAATAATAAAATCATCCTATAGTAATATGTAAGGTAAATAAGAGTCTTGTACTAGGTCACAAACCTAGACTTGAAGGACGAAGAAATTAAAGGAACCAATTAAGTAGTCTTATCATCTCCAAAAGGAATGGATAGTACTAAAAAAATTGTGAAGAGGAACGAAGATTTGTAAAGAGAAACTAAGACTTGTGCTCAAACCATATTAGAAACTTGTGCTTTGGTTACTTTATACATGTATAAGAGGATCAAGCTCTATCATTGGATAAGAAGAATCTTTATTATGTAATACATATTGAATTGTATACTTCAGTGATTAATGAAGCCCTCACTAGAAGTTGAAGAGCACTGGTATCATCTCTTATTATTGGAAATCTTTGATTAGTTTGAAGCAAAGCCAATAATACAGTGTGCCTAAAAGATCCCATCAAACTCAAATTGACAAAGCTATATTTAGTACAAATAAATATCCTTAAGGAACAAATTATAAAAAACAGGGTATATTTGAAGAAGACATTGCATCCTACCTTATCTCAATTAAGATATCAATTGCACGTCCTTGGAAAAATGATCTTTGATGTAGAAATAACAACATATGTTCTCTATGCTTTGTCTCCAGAATGAAGCTCTTTTATGACCACCATATATTCAAACTCACAGATTCAATGAGTTGTGGTCTTATTGTGTAATGGAAGCCCAATTAAAGGCAATGGATGAAACTAATCCTCATCAAAATTCATAATTCTTTATTGAAAGAATGAGGAAATTGAAGAAAGGAAAATTATGTACCTATAGTAGCTCCTACGTCTTACCCTAACCAGAAATTAGCACTTAAAATTCAAGAATACAAAAATCAGTGAAAGAAGTATGCTTGGTTGGAAAGTTGCATAAGAAATTCAAAACCTACAAAACATCTTACTTTGGCATTGCTCATAACATCAATAAAGGATGTAGTATCCCTTGAAGGCAGACTTTGGCTCCTTTGAAGACAGTAAGGAGTTTGTAGCATCTAAAAAAAAACAGGCATGGTAGCAGCTTCCTATGGTCATGGAAAATAAGGTATGTAATCTTGAGGTATGTATAGCTTTTTCATTTGTTAAAACTCTAACATGAAATGCATTAGGGTTTTGTGACATATTTAAAGTTTAGGGTTTATTATCTTTATCATGTTGAAGATTATTAACATCTAGGGATAGTAAACCCTAGTTGATACTTGAGAAACCCTAATCAATAAGGAAATCCTAGCCCTAATTTGTTCTCTCTTAGAATCCCTAGCTCTTGATTTCTAGGGCTTGTATCTAATCTAGGATATATGTCAAATCTTGACTAACATAAAATTTATGGTATAACATTATGTCTCTAGAATTGGTTTTAGGGTTTGTAATTAAAAACCCTAAGAAATTACCCTAGTAGATTAAATTGTCTTGATGCTTTTGTACTTGTATATTTTACATTGTAGTACTTGTCAATGAATGTTGCAGGTACTTAATTAGAAAGATATTATGCAACGCCTCCTCCCAAATCTACCCAACTTCACAAGCCTGTTAGGGTAAACATGAGATGAGTGTTACTATGACATGACCCAACTTCCCAATTATAGTTAAGGAAGTGGGGCCTACAAATTGACCACATACTAGCATCCTATAGGGACTACATGTCACTCAGAGGTTGAAAAACCAACCCAGTTGACCAAACCTTGAGTTGGAACCCTTTTTCTTTAACCTAGGCCTACAAATGCACCTTTGACACTACTTCCATGCAATTATGAGGCTATAACTGCACTCACGGGCTTGTCTCCATGCGGTTATGGCCTAAACTCTTTAGTTTTGATCATGTGGTCCCAAGATTTGTGCCACCTTTTTAGGCCAGCCTTCAGACCACTGCCAAGAATTTTCTAAAACTTTCTAGAATCAAATTAAAGGTATTGACGATGCTAGTCAACCAAAACTCAAGAAAGAACTTTACCCAAAGATTCCTAATCCATAAAATACAATTCGTCAAACATATGGAAAACATGTAAGTTGTAGGTCATGAATTAATATTTGATCACAAATTGAGTATCCTCACCTGGCAATTGTCGAGAAGGCTCTAAAACCTCTCTATATAGTAGCAATAACACTTATTCGTCCATACATTCATCAACCATTCGATAAATAAGCAAATCATGGCAAGATCCATATATAACATACATCATATAACCAGCAAATAACTAGCATAGAAACCACGACAATTCAACCATAATGTCACCAACATGAATAGTACAAGAATTCATAAATCACAGTAGGAAAATAACTCTTATTAACATATGAAAATGCCAACCAAGTCAAGGACTTCCACGTACCACCCGTCCATAGATTGGGTTGAAACAAATATCTCTTTCAGCCAATCACCCATGCGCTATATTCTAACCATGAATGTAGGATCTCATAGAATAAACCAAGACAAAACCAAACTGTGATTCCACCTCTACATAGGACATCACTAACACTAACTAGATCTGTCTTTACTCAAGTTTTCCAGGGCTCCAGTGTTGGAAATAATACTGAGAGGGGGGGTGAATCAGTATTATCAAATCAATATAACTTTTTCATTTCCATATTAAGATTCATATACACTACTTCCGTTAAGTCAAACCGCATGTATACGCAACTGTGTGCAATGCAACAAGCATATATCAAGTAAACTTATGATTCAGTTAGTTGATCCTTAATGAGTGCATTAGAACATTATTAACCATATGAACAGTAAACAGGAGCAGTAAAATAAAATAGATCATCACACACAAGAAGCACACATGAACACCATGATATAAGGTGGAAACCCAATGTGGGTGAAAACTACCTACTGCAATTTGTCTCTCTCTTCTTTTAATAAGAAACTTCTTTTTACAATTGTACTGGTGCAGTCTTATCCCAGTACGTAGGCTTCTACCTGCAGAAGGCTACAACCTTCTCTCGTTTTCCAGACTCCTGGAAGGGAGCTACAACCCCCTGGCTCTTGTACTAGCTGATATATTTACCAGTACGTAGGCACCACCCTACAATCTTCTCTCTTCCTCCAGGAAGCACATTTCATATATTTTCAGACTGGATACTCCTGAACCAAAAAAACAATCACCACTGCAATACAATCATCAACTATACCTGCATCATTAATCTCTGAATCAACCAATATTGCATCACTGCAAACCTGTCATCAAAACACAGTTACCAGAACATAGACCAGAGCCCAGAACTCTGCAACAACCTCTAGAACCAACAACAACCTGAAACATCAACTCTCATAATGTATACACTACTTGACTGTGTCAAACCGGCATACATACGCGCTTTTACCAAAGCCAACCCGCACACAGATCTGCAAATATTTACTCATAACTTTGCAGCTATTCCAGACATCAGTCATACCCAGATCATAACATTCATACAATAAAACATGCGTCAATAATTCAGATCTAGTCTATCCGTAATCAAACCATATAATGATAAACATCCCAAGCGTTAAGATCCTGATCCATCGTTCATCATCATTCACATGAGTGCATCCTTGGTTCTGATCAAGCAAAGCATCACCAACCCATAACCAGCATACTAGATCTCACACTTCATAAGATATTCAATCCTTGCACACTTGCCCTCCTTGGCCTAATGATATTTTTCTTATATAGGTTTAGGCCTCTCTCAATACCATGGTCCAAAACCATGTAGAACTAATACCTTGGACCCAATACCTGGAGTCAACACTTCGAACCAAATACCAAGGACCAAATACCATAGGTCTAAATACCACGGACCAAAACTTAGTTTTCCGACATGTACGCGCCTTTCCTTCTGTGAACCTGCATGTGTACGTATACGCATCTTCTGTTCTTCTAACCCGTGTGTATACGCACTTTCAACTAGATTAACCTGCGTATACTTCTCCCTTGACCTGTTGTACTATGATCTGTCATCTAAGTGAGTTTCCATCAAGGACAACACCTATATCATAATGCCAACAATCTCCCCCTTTGGACTTGATGGCAACAACCACACCAAGTCACTCTCCCCCTTTGAAATCAAGGGCAAAGGGTGGACCAAGTTATTCTCTTCCTTGGTATACCTTCTAGTGTCCATACTCCCCCTGAGTACCTGCTGAAATCTCTGATTGAGCTCCCCCTTTGTACATGCCAAGATGTACCTATCCGTCCATGCTCCCCCTAAGCACATGCAAGGTCTGCAAAAGCATAACATGACTCTATACAACATTTTAAAACTCATCCACCCAACCAAGTGGGGATATACCAATTGTTTATACATGACTCAACAACTAGAACCATTACATCATCCATCCCATGCATAGTGGGGTAACAAAACAAAGACCAGTAATCTAATCAAGACCATGATCAACAACAATCATACACCATGTATGATCTACGCCATAAGCATATGTCATCACCATCCAGACCTGTAACCTACAATACCATTCTTTTGACCAAATCAAGTAGCAAGACGTATCATATAGCTACATAAGCACCATTATCAAAGACTTCTCATCAAAATGCCAACAATGCATTATTTGAAGTATATGCTCCCCCTGAACCTATGCCATCATCAAACACTGACTGAACCATATCAGACTTTTGTACCGCTGCTTTTCTTCAGAGCATCATATATGTGACTTTGCAGCGTCTATCTCACGTATATACGCGACTTGTCTTCATGATACCTGAGTATGAGATTTAGAACACTGAAGTTCCACACTTTCAGCTTCCTCTACCATGTTTGTGTCTTCTGCCATGCCACATCTTTCTGACTGTACTTCCTTTTTCTTCCATATCTTCAACTATGATGATGTTTTCTGCTTTTGGTATGGTGCCCAAAATATTCTCCTGCATTCCTTTGCTATGTGTCCAAGATTGTTACATGCATAACATCTTACATGTTTCATATTCCTCCTAAAACAGTCAACAACTTTGTGACCAAACATATTGCAAATAAAACAATATCCCTTAAAGTACCTTGAACGTGATGATCTTTCTGTGAGACAGTCTTGAACCATTCTACTTCTGCATCTGGCTGCAACATGTCCAAAATTATGACATACATAACATTCAACATTATTCATTGGAGGAAATAATCGTCTATCACTTCCCCAGTTAGGAGCAAAAGATATTCTTTGAAAAATTTCTTTCCTTGGCTGATGATGGGGTTGTCTTCTCATCTCCTTATTGAGCAATTCAAATTTCTCATTAGAGTTCCTTGCCTCACCTTGTGATCTTGATTCACCTTCAACAAATTCATAAAAACCAAGATCAGATTTGATAACAGGAGACCTTTGACTACTAAGAATATCATCCAAAATCTTAGTACTGTCTTGAAATCGTAATAGTTTATCCTTTTCTTCTAATTTACCTTTCAAGATATTTACCTCAACCTGGTGTTGTTCTTCTTTTTCCAGACATTGCTTCTTCAAACTTTCTTCCTTCTTCCACTTGTTGCCTTAGTTTGAGAATCTTCGTTTCTTGTTCTTCATTCAGCTCCTGCAGCATTTGATGAACTCTGAAGGCACATTCCAGCTGAGCTTTTAAATTGATAATTTCTTCTTTGAGTGCACTCTCCCTTTTGCTAAGTAGCTCTTGTTGATCTATGATTTTATCTGATGCTTCATTTGCTTGTTCATCTTCAATCTGAGGTGATTCAGGATCTGAATACTTTCTTCCACTCAAAGGCATGCTACCATTGTTCCTTTGAGCTATCTTCTTCTTTTGACGTGCTTTCTTTCCCATTGTTCTACGGATCTCCTTCAAGTGATCAAGCTTCTACCAAAGGACCTGGGGGGGTGAATCAGTATTATCAAATCAATATAACTTTTTCATTTCCATATTAAGATTCATATACGCTACTTCCGTTAAGGCAAACCGCATGTATACACAACTGTGTGTAATGCAACAAGCGTATATCAAGTAAACTTATGATTCAGTTAGTTGATCCTTAATGAGTGCATCAGAACATTATTAACCATATGAACAGTAAACAGGAGCAGTAAAATAGAATAGATCATCACACACAAGAAGCACACATGAACAGCATGATATAAGGTGGAAACCCAATGTGGGTGAAAACCACCTGTTGCAATTCGTCTCTATCTTCTTTTAATAAGAAAGTTCTTTTTACAATTGTACTGGTGCAGTCTTATCCCAGTACGTAGGCTTCTACCTGCAGAAGGCTACAACCTTCTCTGATCCAGGTGGATATTGGTG